>SZWC01002007.1:65914-81909 GCA_023375785.1 Penium margaritaceum | reverse complement strand
TGCTCCCTCCCTCCCTCCTTCCCTCCCTCTCTCCTTCCCTTCCCCTCCCCACTCTCTCTCTCTCTCTCTCTCTCTCTCTCTCTGTCTCTCTCTCTCTCTCTCTCCCCTTCTGTTTCTCTCTCTCCCCCTCCACTCCCTCCACCCCTCTCGTCAAAGGTAATGGAGAAATCCCCTTCACCAACGTTTTTTGTGAGAGAATACACTAGAGGATTCAATGCGAGAGATGTGCTGAAAAAGGGAGAGAGATGAAAAAGGAATACCTTAAGGTGAGAAGTAAGGTAAGAAACACAATACATGCACGGAGAAATGTTCAGTCCCATAAGCGTGCATTGAAGCACACAAGTTAGACTCACTGACAAAGGATAGAACCTACTTGTAAGCCCCCAAACAACTTGACAGCACTTGGCAGTCAACGAGCTACACGGTTTTCCAGATGAAAAACCAAAAGAAGCACCAGGTGCCAAGTTTCCCTTTTGCATCAAAGGTTGAAAGAAGAAAGGAGAACTCTACGGAGAAAATGGTATGAGGGAGCTGATCAGCAAGAAAAAAACAGTGAGCACGTGACGGAGCGCTAGCTGAGGCTGATGCGCTCGTAGTAGCCATCGAACATTGCGACATCCTAACGAGTGAGTGGTCATAAGTTGAGAGGCCATTGTGACCAAAATACTAGCACTCAGACATGACCCGAGACACATGTCACCAGAAGCAAGCAAGGCTAACAGAATGACAAAGAAGACTACCAACAACGTATGCCACAATACAGAGCCACACAAGAATTGTGGGCAGAGAGAAGAAGCAACGAGATTTCTACACAGATCACCGAGGATCAGAATCGTATGGAAGGAGCCCAAGATTAGACAGCAGATTTGAACTTGCTGCTGTAGAGCACTTTTGTGATAAACTCAGCTCACTGTTAAAGCGTGTCAATGCCCACAACACAAGAATCACCACTTGCAATGTGCTCGCTTACAACATGATGCTCAACGTTGATTTGCATTGTACACACATGAAACAGACCATCACGTTCTCAGATGCGGTGTGTGCTCTCTTTGCCATAATCGATGGCGATGTAACGGATGGGTTGGCAAAGTTGTTTCATGGGATGGCACAGCCAGACCTCACCAACCCCAAGCCCCAACACGACATACTCAGCCTCTGTTGAGCTTCGCACTAGGCAACCTTTCTTCACATTCTTCCACGAGACTGTGGTTCTTTCGACGATGAATACGTAGTCTGAGAAGCTACGCACATCATGATTCTGGGCCTTATCGCCATCAGCATAACTGCATCATCCCCCAATAGCTATGCGTGAACGCAGAAGCCCATGATTGCCGTAAACACGACATTCAGAACAACATTCAGGGCAACCTTGAGATGGAGCTGATGCAAATGATGTTAGAACTATGACAAGAACTTCGTAGCAGAGGCAGCATCTGCACACATTGTGGTCTCAAAGAACATGAAGGAGCCAATGATTCAGATGTACGTATTGACATCGACAAGCTCCCCAAGATGAGATTTTGTCCAAAGCCTCTGTCTTGCAGGCATCACAGGCATGGATGCAAGAGGAACTATGGCCAACATGCTAGCAAAATGCTCCCAACTTTGGCGATTATACTCAATCCCCATACTGCACTGGACACAGGTGAGACAGAATTCATTTTTCTATTTTAATAGATACAGGAGGAAATCCTTTACCACCTTGACAGCCTGATGGTCGGTGGATGCAATCAAGATAACTTGCACATAGACAAGAACAATGACGGAGGGTGCAGAGGGAGAACCCACAAAAAGAGCTCGGTCAACAGGCCTGCGATCATACCACCCTCGCTCCAAGTTAGCAGAGATCTCACGGTTCTAGCAACAAGGAGATTCCTTCAGGCCGTACAAGGCCTTCTGAAAAGGCCAGACTTGGTCTGTACAGTCATTGAACCTTAGCGGTTGGCCCTCTGGGGAGCCCTTGGGGGTGGGTCTCAATAGACCTCTTCCTTGAGCTTGCCATGCAAAAAGGCAATGATGACGTCCATCTTATGAAGCTCCTAGTAATGTTGAGCCATGTAGCTTTCAATGGGCCGGATAGCAACGGTCTAGAAAATGGGTCCGGACATGGGAGGCCGCCAACCGCTGTTGGTATTTCAACTAAGATAACATATCACCCTCGAACGAGGGATCCACACTATAGATTCGTTCGGTTTGCAACCTCACAAAGTCCGCATGAAGTTCTTTAGTATCTACCCTTGGTTGGACACTCTTTGAGGAGTCTCAAAGGCAAGAACTGTAGATGGATGCATGCAGGATAAAGGCTTTTGTACTTGCACAGCTTTGCTAATGCTTCCGCTTCTTCTTGCAATGGCTCCACAGGAGCCAACCTCAGCCTACAGTCCTACTTAGCGCGTCCTAAGACCACCAAGTGTCATCCCCAAGGCAGGCTCTAATGAGCTTCATAGAAGCTTCCTGTCCCATTCTGGGCCACAAAGAAAAAATGCGGCTGTCACGGGGTTTCAGCTCGCGACCCATGAGCTATGGCGCCTGTCCCAACTAGGCCACAATGTTGTGTTTCCTATGATGATCTCTAGGGGACATACCCAATATGGGTAGTGCATTCCTGGCCTATCTCGGAACAGACCAAGGGGACGTACTCCATAGAGCAGTGCATGCCTTGTATTTCCGTGCAACCAGCCAGCTAGCCAGTGGAGAAGGTGCATACCAGTCAACATATCTCTCCCTTGCACCTCTGTCCATCTGTTTCTCACTGGGCTCCATCGATGCCTTGGGGCTCACTATTCCTCTGCTGCATTCCTCATGTTGAATCCACGAATGCCTGAATAGTGCAAGTCGCTCTCCAGTGGCTTGGTCATGCAGTCAGCAAGCATGCTCTTGGTTCCATAGTGCTGCAAGTCCACCATGTTCTTCATGACCAGGTCACGTGAGCAGTGGTAACGTATGTCAATGTGCTTTGTTCACCGGGAGATGATCATATCTTCAGCCATCAAGATGGCGCTCATGTTGTCCACGTGTACAACCGTGGCATCCTTCTGTGGCACTGTCATTTTGCCAAGCAGGCTATGGAGCGACTGAGTCTCCTTGCACAACTCAGACAGAGCAACTTACTCTGTCTCAGCCGTGGACACGGAAACATAACTCTGCTTCCTGCTGGCCCATGAGATGGCAGCCTCATTCAAGATGCACACGTATCAAGAGGTGGATTTCCGGTCGTCAAGATTTCCTCCCCAGTTGGCGCCGGTGTAGCACTTTAGGCGGAGGGGGTCAGTACCTTCTTAGCCTCCAAGGACGAGGCCCATGTGATGTGCCTTCTCCAGGTAGCGTAAGATGCGCTTGACTTCCTGCCAATGCTGTGGCCTTGGGTTGGCCACGAACCTGCTCACTTGTCCCACAACATAGCAGATGTCTCGACGAGTACCTACGATGACGTAAATGATGCTACCCACGGTGGACTAGTAGGGGATGTCTTGCATCTCCGTTTGTTTTGCTTCATTGCTTGGTGACATTGAGGCCTTCTGTTTTGCATCAGCCGTCATTGGGGTGCTGACAGGTTAGCAGTCTTCCATGTGATAGCGATTTTTTACCTCACCGAAGTATTTGATTTGGTTGAGTTTGATGGTGCCTGGTGCTTGGTTGCGGTGGATGGCCATCCCAAGGTAGTACTCGAGAGGACCCATGTCCTTCATTTTGAACCTTTTGCTGAGGTCAGACTTCAAATCATCTAGCAGCTTGATCGAAGAAGAGTAGATGATTAGGTCATCCACATTTAGTGCAACGAGCATCAGCCCACTCCCATCATCGCGCACGTACATGCTTGGGTCATTTTGGCAATGCACAAAGGAGAGAACGGTCCTGAAACCGTCCATCTCTTTGTACCATATCCTTGGGGCCTGTTTCAACCAGTAGAGTGCTTTCACCAACTTGCACACCTTAACCTTGGGAGCTTTGACTCCTTCGGGCACCTCCATTAGCACTTCCTTGTTGAGCTTCCCATAGAGGAAAGCTGTCGTGACGTCCATCTGGTGCATCTCCAGGTTCTTTGCGGATGTGAGGGCAAGGAGAGAGTGGATGGTGGCAAAGGTCACGACGGGCGCAAACGTCTCGCCGTACTCGGAGCCCAGGCGTTGAGAAAAGCCCTTTGCAACTACCTTCACCTTGAAATTTTCAATTTTTCCATCTTGCTTCTTCTTCACTTGGAGGACCCACTTGGATCCCACCACGTGGGCCTTGTCGGGTCTATCCACCAGCACCCACGTGCCGTTTTCGGCAATGGAGGCGAGTACGTTGTCGATTGCCACTTTCCACTTGGCCGCATCCGGGCCATTCATCGTCTCCGGCACTGTGGATGGCTCTTCCTGAGCCATGCATGACCAGCTAAGGCCAGTCCAATCATCCTCATACTGCAAAGGTGCTTTCTTTGGTCGCAAACTGCGCCGGGGTGTAGGTGCAACTTTTTGCTTTGCTGCTGGTGCTTCCACAGGTGATGGTGTGTCGTCGTCGTCGTTGTCTTGGTTAGACTTCCAATTAGACTCAAATGCCCCGGACGTCTCGGTATCTGCGTCCATGTCAGATGCTGCGTCATCCTGCGTAGCTGCTCTTCCATTCCCACCAGCTGCTGGCAAAGCTAGCCAGTTGTTGGGTGCTTGGTCTCCGGACTCAAGCAACAATATCCACTATCCCGCCTTGGGAGCGAGGATTGGGTACAACAGCTCTCCCGTTCCAAGGGTGCATTCATCAAACTCAATGTCGCGGCTCCTCACAAGCGTGCCTGCTGCGTGGTCCCAAAGCCGATAGGCTTTGTGTGACGTGTCGTACCCAACCTTGACGCACTTTTTGGAACATGCATCCAGCTTGTCTCCACCTTCTCCCGACAGGATCTTCACCCATGCAGTAGACCCGAACACCTTAAGATGAGAAGCATTGGGTTTCTCTCCCGACCATGCTTCTTGTGGGGTCTTTAGGTGCTTGTCCTGCTCCTTTCCATGCTTCCGCAAGGCAGTTGCTGTTGTGAGGTTCAAGAGGTAGCAGGCCGTTGTTGCAGATTGAGCCCAAAAGCGAGGTGGGAGCTTGGCGTCAAAGAGCATACTTCGCACCATGTCGAGAAGGGTCTAGTTCATCCTCTCAGCCACGCCATTGCATTGGGAGTTGTAAGGGGTTGTTTTCTTGTGGCAGATGCCATGATGCTTGAGCCAAAGCTTGCATGTCTCGTAATCATCCCCGTTGTCACTTCGGAGCGTCTTCACCTTCTTGGATGTTTGCTACTCTACCGTGATGACGAACTTCAGGATCTTCTCCTTGACCTCTCCCTTTGCTTTGAGGAAGTAGATCCACAACTTGTGGTTGTGGTCGCCGATGAAAGTCAGGAAGTACTTGCTTCCTCCGTTGGACGTCGTGAGAAAGGGTTCGCACACGTGACTGTGGATCAGGTCCAAAACATTCTCTGCTCGTTGACCTCCTCTCCCAAACGGCTACTTCTTTGCCTTTTCTTAGAGGCATGGTTCACACAATGTACACCCTTCTCCATGCTTCATGGTGCACCCTTCCATTCCGTGGAATACCTCTTGCTCTTGTATCTTATGCAGTTGGCGATGTGGTCGAACCGGCGGTGCTACAGCTCAACGTCAATGTCCTTTGTTGATGTGGCGGCCGCAGCGGTCGCCGGTGGTGCATCCTTTGGCTCCGGTGTCACTGTCTTGGTGGCACATGCCAGTCCCTCATCCGACTCCTTGGTGACTTTTGTTTGAAGCACTTAGAGGTCGTCCACCCTTGGAACTTGAAGCATGAGGTTGTCTTTGGTGTACAAGATTTTGATGTCCTCATTTTTTAGGGCCACAACCTCTTTGTTGGTGAGCACCACTGTCATGTTGTTGTTAGTGATTTGTGAGACCGAAAGCAGGTTTTCTGCAAAGGAGGGCATGTACACCACCTCTTGAAGATTGACCTCCTTCTCGGTACCGTTCACGTTCAACATGATCACCTTGTCCCCTTCGCCCATAGCTTGGACGACACTGTCGTTTGCACACTTGATACGCATGTCAGATACGACCATGGAGACAAATCCACCCTTCTCTTTTGAGGAGTGGTGGTTGGTGCCCGAGTCAAGTGAAAATTCTCCTGGCCTAAGGAACGCTGCCTCCTTCATGGGCAACCCTTCAGCCATCATGTTGGTAAGCTCCTTCTTCACACTTGTTTCCGCCTTCTTTCCTAGGACTACGATAGTCCCTAGCCCAGTGCTCAGCCTTGCTACAGTTGTGACGGTTGTCGGGCTTCTTGGAACTCTTCCCGCCATCATTGCCTTTCCCTCCACCGCCACCACTTCCGCTGTTGCCTTGATTGGAGCAAGATCTTACACCTCGTCCACCGAAGCGAGAGTCATAGGCTGAAATGTTTGCCTCACTGCCATTGCGTCGCGTGGACTCGTTGCGAACGTGTTTGGCGACAGCCTCATACGTCAGATCTGCCTCCTTCCAACTGTCAAATACGGTCATCAAGGACCCCCAGCTTTCCGGCAGCGCTATCAGAAGGATCATGGAACACATGTTGGAGTCGAGATTCCATTCTATTTGCTGGACCTCTTGCAGCACGTTGTCGAACGACTGCAAATATACGGGCATCGATTCTCCTTCGCTCACCCTCATCAACATCAGTCTTTGGAAGATGAAGAGCCAGTTTGCTAGGACATTTGATTGATGCACGCGCGATAGTTTTTTATAGGCCTCGGTAGCCAACGTGCATCCTATGATGTGGGAGTGTTGAGTCTCATTGATGGACGTCATAAGTATGGCGAGAGCCATGTTGTTCTTCATTGTCCATGCTGCAAGGTCCGCCGCATGCGTGGTCACTGTTGTATTGGTGGGTGCTGTCTTGATCCCTTTTAGGATGTCAAGGTAGCCACGCACGTTCATGACAGTCTCAAACTGCCATTTCCAAAAGGGAAAACCTGTCCTAGTGAAATTTCACACATCTGCCTGAAGGCGGGCTTGAGTGGGATTCGCCATTTTTTTGGCAGTTACTCGTCTTCTCAGCTTCGCTGCTACTCTGCTTTGTTGAGGCTGATGAGGCTGATGAGGCTGCTGACTGTGACCATTTTCAAAGGTTTAGTTGGTTCCGTTGCATACCCCTCCTGCTGATGATCGCCTTAGGCGATGGTGCCGTCGTGAGAAAATTGACTCGGGATCGTAGCACCTTCTAAAGGGGTAGAGCTGTATCCTGTTGGGGCTCGAGGGTCTTGTCCAATATGGACAGAGCTATTCCTTGTCCCCTAGTCCGCCACGTGCACGTACCGTACATGAAGAAGCCAATGGAGCAGATGGAGCAGATTGGAGCTGTCTGATGTTCGTGTCCCTGTTGTACCTGCACACCCTGCAAGACCACGCACAAGTCGGTCTTGGAAGCATGCCTTAGAACGAGAAGTGTGGGCTCTTAACCCTTTGTCAATGCGCCGGATAGCAATGGTCTAGAAAATGGGTCCTGACATGGGAGGCCGCCATCTCCTGTTGGTATTTCAACCAAGATAACATATCACCCTCGAACGAGGGATCCACACTTTAGGTTCGTTTGATTTGCAATCTCACGAAGTCGGTATGAAGGTCTTTAGTTTCTACCCTTGGTTGGACACTCTGTGAGGAGTCTCAAAGGCAAGAACTATAAATGGATGCATGCAGGGTACATGCTTTTGTACTTGTAGATCTTTGCTATTGCTTCTGCTTGCAATGGCTCCACAAGAGCCAACCTCAGCCTACAGTCCTACTTGGCGCGTCCCAAGACCGCCAAGTGTCATCCTCAAGGCAGGCTCTTGTAAGCTTCATAGAAGCTTCTTGTCCCATTCTGGGCCACAAAGAAAAAATGATGCCGTTGCGGGGTTTGAGTCTGCGACCCATGAGCTCCGGCGCCTATTCGAACTAGGCCACAATGTTTTGTTTCCTATGATGATCTCCAGAGGACATACCCATTATGGGCAGTGCATTCATGGCATATCTCAGAACAGACCAAGAGGACGTACTCCATAGAGCAGTGCATGCCTTGTCTTTCCGTGCAACCAGCCAGCTTGCCGGTGGACAAGGTGCATACCATTCAACAGCAACTCAATAAGACCTTTTAACTATTGTACTTGCCAATAGATGAAAAGGTGGCATAAAAGTCTATGCTAGGCACCTAGGAATATCCACTAGGCCTCACCTTGCTTCAAGAAAAGTTAGAAGCGGCTATGGCCATACGGCCATGTGGGAGCTTCCTCATGTAAGAAATCCCATGCTCATCGATGACAACCAGCTTCTTGCACGCAGCCCGTTCCCAAAGTTGTGCATCAGAAGTAGAGAAGGATGCTTACTCAGTGTTTTGTTGAGGCAAATGTGTCGTGGCACCATTTACAGCGTGTGCAGTGGTAACTGAGGTGCCTTGCTCAACCGGAGTAGACTCAACGGCCGTAAAAACATGACGGAACTCATCATTGATGAGGGAACTTTCAAGTGCGGTGCTGGATGTCATGACAGCTGCTGCCAGACCGAGCGCGTCAAGATCAAAGACATGTTTCAGGCTGTTTCGGGCAGACGACATGACCACAGACGTGCAGACAATGTGGGCCTAGAATGGTCAGCTGGAGTAGTGCGACAGGCAGGCGGTACATAGTGAGGCGCAAAATGAAAGGGCCTGAGATGACCACCAGATGCTCTAATGAACAACAAGGAAATAGTACAACAGACAACGCAGGCGATGATGCTTGTAACCATAATGACGTGACATGTGGCAATTCATCGACAACAGGAGTATACGGAGGCGATGATACTAGTGCAACGGGTTATGATGTTGTTGACATTGGGTATGCAATAAGAAGTAACAGGCGACAATGTGAATGTGGGAGGAGATGATGCAAGAAATGACAGGGATGTGACATGAGGCAATGCAGGTGATGTCGTGGATGCAATAGGTGGTGATGCAGGTGAAGTCGTGGATGAAGAAGTTGGTGGCATAGGTTAAGACAAGGATGAAACAGGGTATGATACAAGCATGCACGCAGCAAGAAACAGAGCGCAGCCACTACTGAAAGGCAATCCACTGACATCACCTCACCCTGGACAGGAGGTGGGCATAAGTGGTGGCAAAGAGCGAGAAACATCGTGAGAGAAAGTATTCTAAAAGAAGGGAGCATTATGAGACTCGAAAACCCGAACACGTTCATGGTCCCAGGATCACCAGGCCTTGGACTGAGAGGAGACACATCGGAAATGAAACAGACGACCCGGAGAAGACAAATTGCCATCACATTATTCCTCAAGGAGACAAACGTAAGTGATGCTATCCCACAAAAAAGCAAGTCTGAGTTCAGCAATGCGACTACACCATTTTTCAAACAGTGTGACATTAAAGGGAAATAGACCACGGGGAACAGGATTCAAAGCCTACGTCACATAGGACACAACCACGAATGCAAACGACGAAGTGAGGCCATACTCGATCAGAAAGGTGCAAACACTGTCAGCCAGAGTGTGGTTGTAATGTTCCGACATTCTGTTATGTTGTGGTGCATATGGAGAAAACAGCTCCAGATGTACCCCTTGGGACTAGAGGAAAAAAACAGTGTGGCCCATGAGTTTCCCGCCATGATCTGAGAAAAATGCTGACAGCCTATGTTGGCAAGCATGCTCAACCTGGACATGCTAGGCCTCAATCGTGGGGCGGACAGAAAATTTCTGGTGAAGGCCAACGATCATGTAAAAGTGAGAGAAGTCATCCACCACGCAGAGCACAGCACAACTAATAAAATCATGTGGGAGAGGACCCATGACATGTGCATGGACGAGTGAAAGTGGGTGAAGTGTGCAGGAATCAGACGTGTGATGAAGATAGGCGATGTAGTTTGCATCGCGTGCAATGAAGACAGTCAACCATTCATGGAGCAAGGAATGTACTCAGGTCCAGATCAATGTCAGGCTAATGGCGCGAGGTTGTGGATGGCGGCAGTGTGCAAGTGGCCAAGGCGGCGATGGAGCAAATATGTCTGCTTGGGGGATAGAGACGGAGAAAAATGCACATGCAGCGCAACAGTGGCAGCTGATGAGGGTACAAAGAAGGGCATGCGATACATTTTCTTGTGGTAGACCACAAAGGAAAAGAAACCTTGATGACGAGAAAAAATACGGTGCCGACACCACAAATCAAAATGAATTCCATGCCCTAGTCATCGACAACATTGAAGAATAGCAAAGTGACCTCAAGCGCAGGCACACAGAGCACATTAGGAAAGAAAACATTCCCCGCAAGACCAATGAAGCACACATCACCAACACCCTCAACTGGTACTATCTGGAATGATCCAGTGTGAACAAGAAAGACGTCACTGACAGGCCCCAACCAGACAAATGCGACACAAGATGAAGTCATGTGATGAGTCACTCCAGAATCGATGATTTAGATGCCACATGAAATACAAGATATGCAGTCATATCATACCAAGAGAGGTTGCAAACAAAGCTGACAAAGCTCTCTGCCTTTCCAGAGCTAGTAGAAAGCAGACTCGGTAAAATGAACGACTGCCATTGCTCAACATGGCTGTCAAGCAACACAACCCCACCATGGGACGCATTTTAAAGGGCTCCAGCCGACGATCAACGGTGATCCCCAGACTCGACAGCTAAACTCACACTAGAAGGGGCATCTGGAGGTTGAGGTTGGTGAGGGACGGCTGAGACTGGTGCCTGGAGACTGATGCACCTGGACCACGTTGTGACCAAATCGATCCATCAAACTGATTGGGAGGGGTGTTCAAGGTCTGAGGTGGGAGAGGGGAAGATGGGCCTGGAAGGGAGACATCTGGACCACATGGTGCCCTGCTGGGCACCTGCGACTGGTGCAAAGAAGATGAAGAAGGAAGGAATTGAGATGACGGTTGGAGCCACAGGGGAGGAGTGTAGAAGGAAGAAAGTGGTCCTTAGACGGTGAGATAGTAGAAACATGGAATCCAGCACCATCTGGCCCGAGGTATTGCTGCCACCAATGGAGTTGGTTTTGGGACCCAGGATGATGAAGGCATCTGGATCAACGTCATGCTAAACCAAAGTGGTCTCAAACAACACGGGACAAGATTCCCATGTGCATGGGTCTTGACCCATGAATATGAAGAGGTCTTCCAAGGCATCAAGACACAATCCTGACTGCCTGGGTCTTGACCAAAAAATGTCCCCCGAAGGAATAAAAAGGATTGACAAAAGATAGATACAAGAAAACAAAAACAGAAAGCAATAAATGTCAATTAAACAAAAACAGTGAGTTGAGAGTTTTTTTCTGCTATATTTTTCTTTTCTTTTCTTTCTCTTTGTGCTTGAACAGGTGAGCTTTGTGACCGGGCAAGCCCACCGTTTTTCGGGCTCTCTGAACAGTGGACTTGCACGATCGGCAAACTTGCCGAATGGGACCCCCTGTTGGCGGAAGAGCTTGGTGCTTTTCTGCTGAAGCTGGGAGACACCTTCTCGCCTGTCCTGTCCAGCTACTGCCTGCCTTTGCTAATGTTGAAGAACTGCCTCTTCGCATGTCCAGAGGCATAACTACGGAAGCGTAAACAGGCCTTCACAATGCTCCAATCAAACTTAACTAGTGAAAATGAAAGATGATGTTAGGATGGACCCGTATGTTTTTGTATTGCTTGATTCTGTTGAGAGTCCAGGGAGTTATGGGCATGCAAAGTTTGGTGGGGGATTTGGCCATTCTTAAGTAGCACGTCTTGTTTGAGGAGAACTTAGCCAAATTGTGGTCCTGGTCAGCAATGTGAGCGGCAAATTCCGGCGCCGGATTGATCATCAGAAGTACAAGCTGTTACTGGGGGACTTTGTCAAAATCCAGGTTATGGACACACGACGCAGTGGTACAGTTTGTTTGTCAAGGATTTTGTTGAAATTCCGAGTGGAGGTCTGCGGAAAGGTTTCGAACCCTATCAAACCCAAGCACAAGATTGGATAATCTTCAAACCGAAGTGCCTCCATAGTCCGTCAAAGGCAGCGTAAAATACTATTGGAGCTCCTGTGCCTTGAGAAAGGCAATTTTGTGGAAACATTGGTGCTTGAGGATGCTCTTTCAAGTGGCCCTCATGCTAGCATAATGCTGAGTGGCCCTGATGCACGTCTGTGCGCATAGCGGACACTATACTTAACTGAATTGCACGTCATTTGGGACGATGGAAAGTGAGTAGCTCTACAATATGTTTGAAGTGGTAGATCTTGAACCAACAAGCCAGAATTCATCCCGAGCTCTTTACATTTTTGGGTGTTACTGGATTGTACCAGAACTCTGCTCACATAGCGTGCGGCGACCAGAAAGCGCACAACTTGTCTGACTACTGCTTAAACAAGCCATGAACCTCAAACTGTGGACAGGCCACATTGGAACAGCATTTCCATCAAATGGTTGTGGGCCCACAGCCCTGAATGGCCCAAAAACTTTCAAGGCTTTGGCAATGGACAATAGGAGCATCATTAACGGTCTCGTTTTTAATGTCTGACGACCCAGGTAGCAGAAGCGCAACATTGCGCATGGAATGGAATTCACAGCTGATAAAAAAACTACCTTGGTGGCCCTGGATTTGATCTATGGAGATGATACTTTGAGATCCACCTACCAAACAAGGGGCTAGTTGACTTGATGAAAGGCACTGAAGTGCTTGACGAGGTGAGCACGACAGACAAAGAAAAGTATGCCGTGCTGTAATCTACCTTCAAGACTTGGTGGGCCTACTTCCAAGGCTGCACATCAGCAGCTAAGGCCTTTAACAACACGTATACCATCCACCAATTGACTTCACTCACAAGCCGAATCTTTGCAATGAAACGAATTCAAATGGTTAGGATCGAGGAGGGAGAGGACATCCTCTCCATTTCGCATTAGATTGAGTCATTCACCTCACAATGCAACAATATGGGGTGTAAACATGAGTTGCAATTGTAGGTGATGACCCTCCTCATAGATCTAACTGACAGTTGGAGTCCTTTCATCACCGTCCTTGGAGGATGGGCGGAGGAAAAATTCACTTATGGCGCAGTCACTAAGAACATCCGCAATGAGGCATAGCATTGTAGCGGCGGTGAGGCCTCATCTTATTCATTGTCCCTTCTAAGCAAAAAGTGTGGTGGCGGTAGCGGCAACAAGGGAAGCACCGGCAAGGCTGGTGCAGGGTGCCACGAAGGTTGTATGTTGCAATTGCGGCAAGGAGGGCCACTGGGACCGCGAGTGCCCCAAGGAGGCAAAGGGCAGCGACAAGGAAACCAAAGGCAAGAGGATTCTCCTCAATGAAACTAAGAAGCAAAACCTCAAGGGTGCCAACAGGTGGTTCCTGAATTCCGGTGCCAAGGAGTACAGCCAAGTCAAGAAGGTGGGGTTCTTCCACTATACCAAGTTTTGCAAGTCGATGGTGGTTGCTATTGAAAAGGTGGAGCAGGCAGCTGGCCAAGGAGACATCAAGGTAGATGTGCACATGAAAAGCAAGAAAATGCTACCTTTCATCCATGACATGCAACATTTCCCCGACCCGGGTGACATTCTAAGTGTTAACTGCTTGATGGACAAGGGCATGAGGTGCACTTCCACAGGAAAGGCACATTGGTGCGCATGCACAACAAATTCGTGCTAGAGGTGAAGCACAAGGAGGCCTCTACATCGTGGAGACCAAGGTGATCCCGGTATCAACAGATGACGCAGATATGCAAGAACGCGCTATCAACTTGGCAAGAAGAGGGGGAAGTGATTTTGAGCTCTGGCACCGACGACTATGGAATTCATCACCCCCAGTTGTGAAGGACATGGTGAAGCATGACATGGTCCGCCACATCAACATCACTGGTGCAGCAGACAAAGTACCAGATGCACCTGTACAAAAAAGGTGCGAGCCTTGCATTATGGGCAAGGCGAGGCGCATGCTGTTCAATGAGAATATGAGTTACACCCAGGACCTGCTGGAGGTTTTACACAATGACACGTATGTACAGTTCAAAACACCGTTAAAAGGCAGCACAAGATACTTTGTCACTTTCATCAACAACTGTAATAGAAAGCTCTATGTGTAATTCATGAATCAGAAAGGTAAGGTGATGAAGTTGCTGATGAAGTACGTTGTCATGGTGGAGAGGCAGACTTGCGGAAAGGTCAGAGCGCTACACACTGACAACGGCGGAGAGTACACGGTAGTCAGTGGGTGGCTGAAGCAGCATGACATCAAGTGGGAGCACATGATGTCATTCTTGCCATAATCTAATGGTATGGCAGAGCGGGAAACCCAGACACGGCTGAACATGGTGTAGACACTGTTCGTGGATGCGGGATTGCCGAAGAACCTCTGGGTAGAAGCAGTGAGCACGGCAAGCTACACCATCAAACTCACTTCGACGGTGGTGCTGAAGGGAAAGAGCAGCTGGAAGATGCCGCAGGAGGCATGGAGTTGATACAAGCCTAGTGTGGTGCACCTGAAGGTTTTTTAGTGTAAGGTGCACGGGATGGTGCAGGTGGCACAACAGTGCGACTGCAAACTGGATCTTCATCGTGGCTACAAGAGCGTGCCCAAGGCACACATGCTCGACAACATGCACAAGGAGGAGGTCTTCAGCAGCCATGATGTTGATTTTGATGAGCAGGAGAGCTGTAAAAGTAGCATTAATGAAATTGGCATGGTGGAATCCCCCAAGAAAGGGGAGTGATCCAGCTCCTCACCCATAAGGAGGAGTTGGCAGACGCAAACGATGACTACACGTCTTTGGAGTGGGACAGTGCTGGGGCACAATAGGATGATGGTGAAGACGCAAGTGCCGCTGGCACACACAACGCAGCAGCCAAAGCAGACTAGGCCAAGGAAAAGAATGAACTTTTCATAGAGTGGCAGCAAAAAATGCAATTGGCGCCACCAAAATTACCCCAAATTAGTTGGAGGCGGCGGAATGCACCAACGCAGCAATGAATGGCTTGATCGGTACGGTGCAGAGCATGATGGTAGCCGCAGTGGAGCCGAGAACCATGCAAGAGGTACTTGTACAGCCTGAAAGGGAGTAGTGGCATGAAGCTATCAATTTGGAGCTGGCATGCATTGCTGAGAACAACACTTTGGGGCTAGTGGATGGGCTGAAAGATGCCAAGTTCATCGGCTCCAGGTGGGTCCTCAAGAGGAAGTACAAAAAGGAGGGTAAATTGGATAAATACAAGGCATGGCTGGTGGCAAAGGGGTTTTCATAGCGCAAGGACAAGCAGTGTAAGGAGAAGTTCACCCCCGTTGCCAAGTTCATGAGCATCTGGGCGATCCTTGTGGTGGGAGCTTGCAAAGACAAGGAGCTGCACCACATGGATGTCATAACAATGTTACTCAACCGCATCCTCGACAAGGAAATCTTGATGGATGTCCCAAAGCGGGTGGATGCACAGGAGGGAAAGGTATGCAGTCAACCTCCTTCTGACAGCAGTGCAGGGACTGACAGTCATAAACATAGATCTTGGCAGCCGGGTCACCAGCGTGGTGCGCACCACTGAAGGCCAGCTGCTGAGAAACAACCTGAAATAGTGTTTTTTGGCGTAACTCCGCGCACACGTGTTAGAACGAGGTGCTGTTTTGTCCTGTGCACAAAGAAAAACAGGATCTATGCAATGAATGCACGTGTTCACAGAATTTGTGAAGAGAAAGTGAGAAAAAACGTGCAAAATAGGGCAATCGGTGTGTTTACCAAGAAAATCCTGCTCTCTGCAGGAAAGGCGGCCAAGGCCAGGAGAGGCCTCCGGCAACTCTCCACAGCTGCACAGCAGCTGCCAATGAGTGGTAGAACACGTCTGAATCAGAAATGCCAGGTGTAACCTGAATCCCTTGACAGTGAAACGTCTGCCCCAGCTTGTTCCGCCTCAGGGATTTGCACATGGATAGACACAGCCTGGTGTTCACAATCAGCTGGAAATGAACGGGACAGGATGACATAAATCCTAGTAGCTCTCTTTGTTTCTCTCTCTCTCTCTCTCTCTCTCTCTCTCTCCTCTCT
>SZWC01002007.1:46818-63301 GCA_023375785.1 Penium margaritaceum | reverse complement strand
CCCCCCCCCCCCCCCCCCCCCCTAGTTACAGCTGGGGTCTTAGGGTTTACAAATAATCGGGCTCCTGCTGGGTACCACGGTAGCGGGGCCCAGCAGGTTCCCTTCTATCGCAGGGGTGATAGTGGGTTTTGTTGCAGTGTGCACATCACAACGGAGGTGGAGTTTCGTTGCTTCTATGTGCAAAAATCTGCCTGCAACATCAAACAGGTTGGCAAAGTTTGACTTTGCCTGAAAAGTCAAACTTCCGCCCCAGGAAAATCCACTCTGCCTCGAGTGTTTTTTTTGTGGGTGATTAACATTTCCTCAAACGCAGGGCCAACTGCCCTGGCAGCTGCCAGGGCAGTTGGCTCCACTGGCTTTCTGCATGCTCTTCTGCAATAATGGTAGCCAGGATAGCCCGAAGCAGCCAAAAGCAGCCCAGAGCTAACAAAACAGCCTAAGAGATCCAGCAGTCTAAGTAGCCCATGCTGCTGATGCTGCTTGCCTCTTTTGGCCACTGGCATGCTCCTTCAGCAGCAAAAGCAGCCAAAGCAGCTCATGCTGCCAACTCAGTTACTCAAAGCAGTCTGTGAGAGCAGCCAAACATATCTTGGAGCTCATGCTGTTGATGCTATTAATCTCATCTGATTTCTAGCCTGCTCCTTCAGCAGCCGGAGCAGCCCAAAGTAGCCGAAAGTAGCCCGGAGCTGTCAAGCAACTTAAGCAGCCGTCCCCTTCAAGTCGGCTGCAACTCGTACCAAAACCAGTCAAAGTAGCCTAGCTGCCCAAGAAAACTCACCAAAACACAAATCAGCAAGTGCACCATTTTCTACGTGCTCCAGATTGCAGCATTGTACTCTTGCGGCCAACATCAAGCTACCATGGGAGACGTCCATCAATGCGTGCACAAATAGTTGCATTGAAGTGCGTTTGAGAAGGCTTGAGGAATGCAATCCCCTACATTCCCTTTGACACTTTCCAGAAGAGGATTTCTACCCATTCATAGAGCCTTGATAATGGGTTTGATTGAATGAAAAGGATGCATGTCGACCTGAATACATCGCCTCGCCTACTTTCAGGGACAGTTGTTGGCCTGTGGGTGAGTGCGCACCCTGGAGGATCCCTAACAGTGGCCGGTTCAAAATACTAACTGTTTTTGGAGGGACTAAAACTGTGGAGGAAACTGGTTCCAAGGATGGAAGAACATTGGAAAGAGAGAGTGGGATTAGTTTAGGCCTGAATACACTAGGAATTATCTCTCTTGATCAAGGCACCAAAACAGTGAAATTTCATAGCCACTGATCTAAGCCTCCAGAACACCAAAGCATGCCAGATTTGAAGCTTCCTAGCGGACTCTATGGCTTCTAGAGTGTCCCTTGGTAGGCTGTCCTTTTTCCCACCTAGGAAGGAATTCCTTCCCTTCTCAAGAAGCTTCTGCCCCTTCCTAGATTCCTCAGATTTATTCTCAAATTTGGGAAGGTATCTAGAAGAACAGGGCACCTCTAGATACCTTATAAACAAGTACCCCTTCTAGAAGGTGTGCCACCTTCCTGGACCTTCCCCTAGCCTTCGACAAACTTAGAGAATTTATCTAGAAGTCGAGCTAGCTTCCTGGCACCTATTTTCTACCTCCCTTAAAGCAAGGTAGAAGTTCAAATCTAGCGATAGACACCAGTAACCACGAAGCCACTTGGGCTTGCCTGTTTGGAGTTCCTTTCTAAAGTCACTGCTGCCATGGTGAGGATCACAAATCCAACAACAATGGCCTCATTTTCTGATCACTTATGAGGCTTCCAACTGAAAACATGATTTCTTTTATGTGAGCAGCTTTGAGATGCCTCCTGACTCCACTCTTGGGCACATGGAGGGGAATCATACAATAATTCTCCCCTTGCATCTTCCTTGCATGCTACTCGCTGCTTGCTCATATTGCGTTGGGCCATACTGATGACCACAAATCCCTGAGTTACCCGATGGTCAAGAACTTTGTGAGCACATGCTCCATGCTGCAATGCTGTTGTATCATGTTTCCCCTCTCCACTATGTCCCATGCATAGTGATGCAAGTCAAATGGTTTCTTCCTCCTTTGCCTCTTCAGATTATCTTTCAGTGAGATTGAGCCAATGCTGTCTCAATTGCGCCATCTTTGGCTCCTGCAACGGAGTACACAGATCCTCTAGAAACTTGTGCAGCCTCCATCTGGTGTACCATTTGTTACCAGTGGATCTGGTGAAGCAATCCAAAATCCTGCTGCACCATGATACTACGTCACAACTATGGAAGAGCATGTTGTCCGAGGAGGACTTCCACACCTCCATGTCAATAGGAGAATCTACATACATGTCAGGGAGGAAATCTGAAACCTCACTATGTCCATTTACATAAAGCTTTGGGCATGCATTCAGCATTGCCTGCCCCCATGGGATAATGCATGTGACCGATTTCCACTGTAGTAGCCATGGGTTGGCCATGTACCTGCAGGATTCATCTTTACAATACGTTTTGCAAAAAGTCTAATAAATACAAATTTCCACTGTAGTAGCCAGGGGCTGGCCATGTACCTGCTCACTTAGTCCACCACACATGCCAGGTCTGGTTGATTCACCATCATGGCATACATTAGGCTGCCCACCAGAGCTTGATAAGACATGCTTAGAACTTCCTCCAGCACCTATTTTGTTTGTGGTCCTATTGTTGCATTGAACTTACATTTTGTGGAAGCCGGACCGTCAACTGGTTTTCCTTCTTCCATGCTCGACTGCTTCACCTCCTTAGCCACACACTTGGCCTCTCCCAATCCAAGCGAGTGCACCCTTTTTTCCATGTGATACACAACCCGAGGCAGTATTCTAGTACCTACTACTCAGTTTCTCCTTTAGATGCTCTAGGGGTGGGGGTCTCATGAGCCCAGAATCATATTTCTCACTAAGAGTACAATGATCTGGTGAAGCTGTCTGCTGTGCCTGAAATTCCTACTATGATTCAATCTACAGTGCTTAAATCTTAGCTGTGCCATGAAGCCATCCATATGATGGAACACACACTGAAATGATTATTTTTTGGCTTGTATAAGGACTTGCATACACACTTTGCCTTGTTGTATCTCTATCCCCTCCAGAACTTGCCTGAAGGTCTATTTGTTGATGGTTCCATTGGAGAAGGTCGTTTTCATGTCCATTCGGTGAATATATATCGCAAGGATAACCCAGTTTCCTATGGATCAAGCGACGGGGTAGAACGTCTTGCTTGTAACTCTCGCCCTTGCATTGTGTGTACCCTCTATTGCTCCTTGCACCTCTCCACCTCACCATCCTTGGTGTTGATGACCCAATTAGATCTGATGACCTTTCCGTCTTTTGTTTGGTCTTAAAAGTTACCAAATAGTTTCTTGGTTATGGATGCCAGCTCCAACACGACGGCGGAATCCTACTGCTCCACGTTGGGCCATGCAAGCAAATTTTTCTCAGTCACTGGATCACTGATGCAGCAAAAATGAATTGGGCCGTAATGACCAACATTTGAAGTGCTTCCCTGCCTTCCGCTTCCTGTGGGGCGCAAAGCAAGTGAATGATCTCTACTTTTACGGTTGATGGAAGGCTGTACAGCCAAGAGCCTACCGAATGGAAATGTTTGTATATGTTTTTGAGTGAATAGAGGATTTACCTGGGACCATTCGACTATTCCAAATGTACCACTATGGTGCAATCACTTGAATAGAAAATTTTCATTATTCTAACGCTTCTGGTGACATTCTTCCAGCTGCAAATACTTTGGGGTTGATGACTTTTACAATCGTTCAATTAGGCAATTGAGCATGTCTTGTTGGAAAAGCATGACTTGGGCGCTATTTGTGCCTTTTCCACAGGATTTAGCCTATGGTGCTCAATCTCAGTGGCATCCTTGTTTTCATACTCCGTACTACGAAATTCAGTCACTGTTTCTATTGAACCACCCCTCTGAAAATGCATCGGTGACATGGAATTCTCCAGTTCTTCCTTGAGAATGGTTGATGGTGTTTCTCATTGGTGCAAAAGTCAAGGTTGCGGGCCTATGATCTTTATTTTGAATGCAGTTTTGAGATGGCTTGAAGATTTTCGAGGTTAATGCCTTGTTCCTTGTAAGCTTCTGATGCTGAACATGTGCTGGTCGGTACAGACTATTTGGGAAGAGTTATGGAAGCATTTGGAAGATAGCCAGTGTGGGAAGGGTATGGATGATCTCTTGAGTCACTTAATGAGCATAAATGATAAGAAAAACCAAAATTGTTGCTCAGAATGTTTCCAATGCAGCAACCACATGTGATTTGGAAATCGTAGAATTCTGTATGTGATGCAGACTCCAACATTTCTCTTTAGCAGCCAGCCTTGTGCTCGTGTGGGAGGAGTTTTTTTTATCCGCCATTGAGCAAAAATAATCACACCAAAACATGACTGAAAATTCTCAAGAAGTAAAAGAATCCTGTATTCCACCTTTGATGCCTTTTTGAGGGAGGTTGTCAAACTTTTTCATGATTTTTGTGGTCAAGTTTGATGGGGTATGATCCCCACCAACCTCTTTTATGGAGTGGCAGAATCCAATATTAAAACTTGGCAAAGTTCCTTTCAAACAAGTTGTACTCATCCATTGACAAAATCTACAGCTCGTACTGGAATAAATTGCAGTTTCCTATGCAGCATTTTCTGTAACAATTTGTGGCATGTGAATTTTGCCAGATGCAGATTTTTTACGAAGTCTCTGAGTAACAAAGCTTCTTCTGGACTTCAGCCACTGTACACAAATTTGAGACCCTGTATCTCTCTTCTTATACCTGAAAAGAAAAAAAGTGATTCAATGTATTCTGAGTTCAACAAATCCCATGATTTTAGGAAAATTGACTGACTTTCAAATCAAAAGCAAGTTATGGACCACGACATAAAAAAACATGGACTAGTCGAGGGGCGGATTTGAGATTCTTCTCAACAACACTCATGGGCATGTGGAGGAGCACCATACAAGAATTTGCATTGACCATCCAGCTGTTTGATGAAATGAATTCAAAGCTGCGTAACTGAGTTCAAGATGAAGGATGTGGTTCTTTTCATGCATTACCTCCACCGCCAATTGCAACCAATAAGAAGACACCATCAAACTGAACCAGAGAAATCATGTCATAGAAATCCTCAATTACTACAACATGGAGGACAATGCCAGCACATTGGCACCTCCATGTCCACAAAGTGAAATCTCTTCTCCTCCACGTCCCCAACCAAAGAAGAAGAGCTGTGCAAGATGGAACACATCTGTGCAAGATGGAACACATCTGTGCAAGATGGAACACATCTACTTGGATTATGCTATTTGAATGTATTTCATGGTAGGCCCCAACATCTTCTGTGCTTTGGGTGAACAGGCATTTGGAAATAGGGAACCACATGGGCAAGCCATGAAGCACATTCTGTGCTACCTCAGAAAATACACAACTTTTGGGCATTCAGTCATGGGGCCTGGAACCTCAAAACCGCTACAAACTACGTGTTGCATGGAGGTCGATTGGGCAGGCAGGGTGGATGACTGTAATTCCACCTTGGGCTTCTTGTGCATATCCCTTGGTGGCGCATTCCCTTGGCTGAGCAGAAACTAGGATTGCAATTATCTTTGCAGTATCAATGGCTACCTTCTCTTTCTGTGTTGTGAATGGAGGCACAGTGAACTCCCAACCTGATTAAAGGAATGAAGGCACAATAGGAGGAATCAGTGGTCATCTACATTGAAAACCACATGGCTCTCTAGATGTTTCAAGATAACGTCATCTCCTATGCTCAAGACAAATTGACATCCAGTACTTCTCTCAGGACCTGTTGCCAAGGATACCATGGCACTCGAGATCATATAGACAAAGAGAGATCCGGCCGAATCTCTCGCCTAGCCACCTGACAGCGACATGCATACAGCTGGTGCCGAAGGGGCTGGCATGGTCAATGCAATGGATGGATATTGAAGGCCGAACATCTGTAGCAGAATACCCACGACACCTCAACATATGGAAACAGGTGAAACCTGTTTACAAAAAACATAAAGACATAGAGATGTCTTTATGTTTTTTGTATGCCTCTTGACTACTGCTGTATAGTACGAGTTACTGGTGGACAGACCAGGAATTCACTGCTCACTTTTAGACAGTTCCGTCAATTTAGTCCATTCAGGCCACACAATTACTGCCCACTGGGAAAGCCCCCTGGACCCACCAAAGAATGATATGAGATGTTCATAAGTGAATACAAAGTTGAAAATTGAGAACATCAGCAAAGTTCCAAGCTGATCAGATCATTATCAGGAAAGGCATAGATAGAGGCCAAGACAGAAGGAAAAAAAAAACAAGAAACAGAAGTTCCACTCGTCATTGATTTTTCTTGTCATGTTCTAGGGCCAGAATTGGGGCCTGCCAGCAGAATGGAAGCTTCACAGTTGTTTCCCTCATGAAGAGCTGCATTTCTGCTGATCTTTTTTAAGTCGCTTTTCAAAGCGACTTAAAAATTATAATCCTGCTGTGTTCTCAACCCGGGTTATTCTGGCTTGGTGTCTGCCAAGAAAATTGCGTACGTTTATTGTGTCCTCTCGGCTCAAGCCCCCGGACTGACAAAAAAAGAAAAAACTTGGTGACCTGGCTACCTCGGAAGTGTCCATCGGCGCACGGCGATCAGCGCATCGCAGCTGGCGCATCGCGTTTGACGCAAAGCCTCTGGCGGTCCGTGCAACTCCCCGTACCAACCAGAGCGACTTGCGCTCCGACACCTACTTGTCTGGACGGTCGACATCGACCCTAGACCTCTTCCTAGGTTCCTAGGTTCCATGTTCCCTGAGAATGTTGTGTGCGATGTGACTATAAGTCTCTATCCATGTTCTGCTTTCTCCAGAGCACTGATGAAGGCCTCGCGGCCGAAACCGGTCTGCTCACAAGATTGCTTTTCACCGGACCCTTCGCACCACCTTCTCTCCTATCTCCTTTCACCTATCACTGATCGGACTCCTGTTGTACCTTGCTGCTCTGAGATGCCTTCTCCTACACCTGTTGCATTTCTGCTGATCTCAAAACATCTTTGAGGTTGATGGTTGATGATTTTCCAACGCATTTAAAGAAACAGGGTGTGATAGCAAAATCTGTCCAATATGAGCCTCTGATGACTCTCTCCCGAAACAGGGAGAGAGTAGTCAGAGGCACTCGTCTCAACAGCTCGCTGTGAACATAAATGTTCGGATTTTTCCTTAGTCAAGAAATGAAGTCTGGCCTTAAGTTCTCCTCATAGAGACTTCCAACTGAGGAGCAGTATCAAGAAGACACTGGCTGGTGTAAGCCCCTAGGTAGGTTGAACCCAATTTCCTATTCCATTTCCTCAGGCTGGTCGACACCCAACACCACCTTGACGGGAAGGAAGCTGTAGCTGATTTCTTGCCACTTCTCAGAAGTTCCCATGCCAAAAGGAGAACAAACTACCTGCTTCTTCTTGATGTGTGAGCCATGAAAGGTGTGAGCCATGAAAACTTAGGCCTCGTCATTCTACAAGTGGGCGTAGTGGGGTCAGTGATAGCTGGGACTGGGATAGGTTGCGCTGAGTAGGACAGACTGGTCCTGAAAGCCTCTGGAAAATATTGCACATGTTATGGGGAAAATGAGGAGGATGGGAGGGGGGAGGGGGAGGGGGAGGATGGGATGTTTCCAGCAAACAGAACTTTCAAGATGATGAAAGTTCTGTTTGCTTTCTCCGTTTTCCATCCTCATTGCGGTGGGGAGACCCTCCTAAGAATCTCCTGACAGGAATTCTAGTGCAGGAGGTGCTTTCCCATGGTATGAATGAGTGGGAAAATGATGTCATTCTTAGACAGATGCATTCAGAGCTGCAGTTTCCATGCACATAGGGAGAGGAAGTTTGATCAGAAAATTTCGGAGAGCAGAGGTTGAGTCTTTGGTGCATAGAAAAAATCACGGAACTGGTCCTAAGTTATCTTAACCACAAGAAGCAGGCTGAAATTTATGTTTACTACACCATCAGTGCCGCTTCTGCCACCAGCACCACATCCTAGCCCGCGCCAGGTCCAATCAGGTAGGTAACATACTTTGATGCTCTCCCATCCCAGCTGACCAGAAAACTGCATTTTTTTATGTGGGAGGTTCTATTTGATTCCAGTCCTGCCATGTGCATTCTGATTCACGCATCATTGTGGCACCTCACGGAGGAGGAAAGCACGTACAATGCCAACACCGGCTTTCAAGAACGTCGAGAAAAATGATGAGCTGGCTCTTACTCGTTACTGTACTGTTTGGACAGGGAGTGCAGATTTCTTTTACCATTTAGATGAAGACCTCCTTCTGTGCAAAAAACACCATGACTTACATGAACTGCAGTTGTGCTCGAAGCCTGCTTTGCCACTTGTATGAGCAACGCTCATACAACTTGTGTTATATGACACAACTCCTATCCATCCATCAGATGTACTCACCACTGTGAGTGGGATTATCCCAGAAATTTCCTACCTTCTCCGCAATGCATCACCAGTGGAGATTAGTTGTCTTGCTGCTGAGCTTGTCCTTCGAGGCTCATCACATGGTGTTTGTGATCTCATCATCTTTGCTCTCAGTGCTTGACTGAGTGGTGGACCGACCTCCAGAGCCAGCGTAATCCATCAATTTTCTGTTACAAAATTGGATTCTGTCACCATAGTGTAATCAACCGCCCCCTTTTTAAGAGTGTCTTCTAGTCTCTTCATCCATTTCTGATGCCTTCTCCTCTACAGGGACAGCATACATTGCCAAGGCAAAGCAAACCAGGGGAAAGGGGGAAGGAGTTATGCCTCCACCTCCTCTATGGATTTCTTTTCTTTCTTTCTTTCATAACGCCACATGGAGTTTCCCCCTTCTTTCCAATGACTCAATCCTTGTAGATTCCAAGCAATCCTTGTAATTCCAGACTGCTAGCAGTTCCTCCAGTGCGATAGCAGAAATTCATATCACTGTCTTTTCATTCAGTTTTTCCTCTGTTCCTCTTGCTGTGCCAACACCTGTCCATCCATCGACTTGGTTTCCTCCCACCAGCACACCTTCCCACTAAACCTTGCCATCTTCTGCCTGCAGCCAGCTGCTTTAGTCGTATGTCCTGGGTTCTGTGCTTTCTTCAGCTCTGCCCTTGCTTCTTTCCATACCACCTCCGTCTACTAGACGTGCCAGATCGAGAAGACCCCCGCCCACCGGCTATGAATACAGAAACAGGGAGGAATGAGTGCAGAATTCCCGGTTTCAGGTCCCATGTGTCGAGTTTCTATAGCCTGTTTCTTTCTGGAAAGAGTTCCTCACTGTGTGCGGGTTGAGTTCTAGATTTTCGTCATCTTGCCTTCATGCCTTGCTGTTTTTTTTTTTCAAGGGGATGCCTTTTGTGCATTCGACCAGTATTTTTTCTCTGTGTCTTGTAAGCAGCTCTGTTCATGTGTTGAATAGCCTCTGTATCACTGATGCAGGCGCCACCCTCCACATGGCCTTGGACCTCACTGTTGGTGCTGTTTTCTTTGTGCACACTAGCTCAGGCTGAATGCTACAGGTGTAGGTTCTTGGCTCCATGCACATTGTTGTTGACCCTGATGATGGCACATTCATGCTCAAAGTGTTGTATGTGCCTGAACTTGAGTTCTGTCTCGTTGCTGTCAATGCACTTGGTGACTGGGCCTGGACTTTGTCTCTATTAATGGCATTCTTACCACCACTTTTCCCTCCTCGGCCCATCTTGACTCACTTGACCTCAGATGTGACAATGTTTGTCGTGTGCCTCATTTTTCCCCCCTCCCCTGCTCTTGTTAGCTCCATTCTCGTTCATTTTTCACCCTGCATATCTCCTGATCACACAAGCTTGGTGCATCATCACCTGCTCCATATTCACAGGGATTTCCTTTCTTGCATGCTTCACATACTTCCGCTTCTGTTCTAGAGGTGGCCACCTTCCCTGTACCTTGCACTCTGACTACCTGGTTTACTTGCAATGCAAGGTGCACCCCTTCCCGACTGGGAAGGGGTAGACCTTGCATTGCAAGTAAACCAGGTAGTCAGAGTGCAAGGTACATCTGGCACCTCTAAGACTCATTTATGTATGCATGTTCTTTGTTTGTTTGTTTTTTTTTTTTTGTCATTGTCCCCTTCTGGTTATCTGTTTATGAGTGGTTTGTTTTTCTATGCCCTCTGCTTGACCAATGAATTTTATTGCTTTTGGAGTCCTCCCTCTCTGCAAGAAATACAATATGAGTGNCCACTCATAAACAGATAACCAGAATGGGACAATGACCCAAAAAAAAAATTCAAACAAAGAATATGCATACATAAATGAGTCTTAGAGGTGCCAGGTGCACCCCTTCCCGACTGGGAAGGGGTAGACCTTGCATTGCAAGTAAACCAGGTAGTCAGAGTGCAAGGTACATCTGGCACCTCTAAGACTCATTTATGTATGCATGTTCTTTGTTTGTTTGTTTTTTTTTTTTTGTCATTGTCCCCTTCTGGTTATCTGTTTATGAGTGGTTTGTTTTTCTATGCTCTCTGCTTGACCAATGAATTTTATTACTTTTGGAGTCCTCCCTCTCTGCAAGAAATACGATATTAGTGAAGTATGGAGGCCTCAATCGTTTAAGCAGACCACACCTGCAACCATAAGCTGTTAGTTCTGTCGTGGAAAAAAAAAAAGAAAAAAAGAGAGAATCTTTCTCCTATAGGAAATGACTGCTTCTCCAAGCTTCAACAAGGACATACTCGATTGCCTCTTTGTGTCCCAATCATCATGAAAGCATTCATGCTCATAGATTAGAAGGACATATTTTTTTTTACGTTCAATGTGATGGAAAGGTTGTTGGCGCTCTTGAGGTCATACAGGAAACTGTTGACTGCCTGCCAATTCATTACACTTATTTCTATGCAGAACTTGCTCATCACTGGTGCTTCTCAGCGGATGACAAGGCAGGTGCCAACTGCTATGTATAAAACTCTGCAAACTGCTGCTCTACACCACAGCACCTGCAGATTCCCTCTTGGTTGCGGTAGGATGCCTCGGTTATGATCACAAAGCCACATTCAGCACACCTTCCATGTGCAACTGCTTCACGATTTCATTTGTGTATGTGCGCAATGAAAACTAAAATATTTCCTTCTGCTGGTTACGCTTGACATAAAGGCAAAGGTAGTGACTGAGAGCTCCCATGTCTTTCATGTCAAACAAGAAAGCAACATACTAATTCAACGTCTTTTTTAGGAGACTGAGAATCCAAGATGAGCATATTAGCAACATAGAGCAAGATGAGCATGGCCTGCTTCCTGCATGCGCCCATACTTGCACGTGTCCTGGTGTGACCTTGAGCGGCTTGCTGCTGAGCCCGTTCTTGCCAACTTCTTTCTAGGCATTGGTCCGCTCTATGAGTTCACTACAGCCTGGCTCACCGACTGGTGGAACAGCTTCCAGATTAAGCATCGTCACCGTGCTGCTCTTGCTGTTGTTAAAATGTCCTGCATCGCTCCTTTTGCATCCTCACCCTCCTTCTCTTCCAACGCCTCTGGCCGCTCCTGTTACGGGCCACCTTCTGTTCACTACATGGCAATTGTCTAGTCCCATGGCGATTGCCATTTCTCTTCCTCACACCCCTTTGACCGTCGACCCGACCACCGTGAGGAGGACCGTGCCCTGGCGCGCCATCTCACTGAGATTCTCCAGCTTCACTCTCAGGGAGGTGAGGGTGTGAGTGGCCGGTCCCGTACTCTTGTCTGTGAGTTGGAAGGAGCCCTTCGTCGCCTGTCGTCAGGGAGCTTTACATGATGTTCCCCCTTGGATTGAAGAATGGCACTCCTGCACGTACCCTCGTCCTCTCGGTGTACCCACCGTCTTGTAACGTTCTCGGTTGTCTTGTCCTGCCGTACGCTTGAGTGTCATGTGGCTTCTGGATCATTGACTCTGGGGCCACCCACCATATGAAATCCTGTCGGTCAGCCTTCGTCTCCCTCGGGACTGTTGGCTCTGTCCCCTTTGTTCACACCGGGTCTGGCCAGTTACTAGCTTTCTAGGATGTTGGTATTGTTTGCTTTGTTGACCCGGTGGAGACCTGTTCCGCACTGATGTTCTGTATGTCCTTGATCTCGAGGTCAGCCTCTTTTCTTTCACCACCCTTGACGACCAGGGCATGGACTGCTCGTCCAGCCGTGGCATTGGCACCATCTCCGTTCGCTCCTCTGGTTGTGTGGTTCTTTGTGGTCTCCGTTGTGATTGCCTTTTTTGTGTCCCTCTGTGTCCTCCTTCATCGTCCAATGCCTCTGCCTTTGTTCACGTTGGTCCCACACTGTCTCTTGAGCACATTGACCTCTTGCATCGTTGCCTCCATCAAATTCACACGGCGCCATTACGTGTCTCCTGCGTCTCCAACCTGCCGCTGGCCTTGTCTGGACTGTGCGCGTGGAAAAATGCACTGCTCTCCTTTCTCTACAGCGGAGTCCGTCATGTCTCATCCCCTTGATCTCGTGCATGCTAATGCCATGGGTCCACTGAGTCATGAATTTCTTGGCAGCCTTGGCTGCTATGCTCTCTGTTTGAATGAAAATTTCCCTCGCTACCGGTAGATATTTGTTGTACATAAAAAAAAGTGATGTGACTAACATCCTTGAGTCCTGGCTGCCCCAAGAAGAACGTGCTTACCTCCGCCCCCTACGTACCTTTCACTATGACCGTGGTGGTGAATTCTTTTCCCCCACCTCGAATTTCCTCGAGTCTCGTGGTGTCTGCATGAAATTATCTGCTCCTTGGACACCACAACAAAATGGCGTGTCTGAATGCTGGAATCAGACCCTGGCTGATGGTGTCCGCTCCCTCTTTTCTTCCTCTGTTCAGCCTACCGTCTTCGCCTTTGAGGCAATATCATACATGACGTGGGTGAGGAGCCGTGTTTCCCACGGATCCTTTCCTTCTCATGTCTCCCCATTTGAGTGATGGACTGGTCATCAGGCCAACCTTCATCTTGCCCACATGTGGGGCTCTGTCGCCTCTGTTTGGTCTTTCTGATCTTTATGACGGCAAAATCTCCCCTCCTGGGCATCTCCGTGTCTTTCTTGGGGTTTCCTCCTTCTTCAAGGCCTGGTGTTTTTGGGACCCCGTGCGGTGTCGTGTGATTGAATTGCGTGATGCTTTCTTCTTTGGAAATCTCTTTGAACGTGACCTTCCTTGGGTTGCACCCTCCTCTCGGTTTAGGGGAGGTTCTTGCTCCTCTGTCTCTGGAGGGCCTGCTGGTGTTGTCTCAGTGCGTGTCCCGGAGCCTGGTCCTTCTCCTCCTTCTGTCATGTCCACCCTTGTCTCCCCTCATGACTCTTCTTTTGTACCCCTCTTGTCCTCTCATGATGTCTCTACCACGGGTGGGCTCCCTCCTGTGTCTCCTCCTGTCCCGGCCAACCACATGCCCACCTCGTCCGAGTCTTCTGCACCGCCTGTCGCCTCCTTGTCCACCACTACGCCCCCAGCAGTGTATCCCTATGTCTTTGGTGGTCGGCTTTGTGCTCTGGCCTCTAAGCCCTGTCTCTTGTCATCTCACTCTCTTCCTCCGACTCCTCCTATCCCCTGCACTGTTGTTCCCACAGTGGACCCCAGGGAAGTGCCCAAAACCGTTGTCTCTAGTAAACCCGTGCTACTAGCCCTTGAACTCACTACCATTTCCTTGCCTGTTTCTATGTCAGTGGTCCACCCAAGTACCTTTCTTAGGTATTCTCTCATTGAGCAGGAGTTTCATCTGGCTCTTGATTCCTCTATGGCTGGGTACGTTGCCTCATGTTTTGCAGCTCTTGGTTCATCCCCTCTCCCAACTGAGCCACTGATAGTGCAAGGACCACGCTGTGCCACAGACTCAATTTTGTGGAAGCAGGCTATGTGAGCAAAGCTTGATGCTCTCGCTGACCATGGTTTCTATGAGTTGGTGCATCTCCCACCAGGTCGAAAGGCGGCGGCGGCCAAGTGGGTGTACAGTCATAAGTTGAAACTGGACAGCATTGTTGGAAGGTACAAGGCTCGGCTCACAGCCAAGGGCTTTTTTCGAATCCCTGGCATTGACTTTGATGAGAGGCTTGCTCCAATTGACATGTACACTACCGCCAGAGCACTGCTCAACTTGGTGGCCCAAAATGACCGGGATTTGGAGCAAATGGATGTCAACAATGTCTTTCTTCACAACAGACTTTACAGATAAACTTACATGGTCCAACCCCCAAGATTCACGGATGGAACCAACATAGTGTGGCACCTCCGCAAGGCCCTTTACGCACCTGAGCAGTCCCCACACTGTTGGAACCAGGAGATCACCGTCACCCTTGACAAGGGTGGATTTTGCAGGAGCACTGTTGATACTACCTTGTTTCTGAGTGTCCTCTACGCCTCTTGTTTCTATCCTTGTTTATGCGGATGATCTTCTGATTTCCCTCCCAAGTACTGCAGCTGTTCAGTGTGCAAAGACCTTGTTGCAACCATCATACAAGATGAACGATCTTGGCCCTACTCGTGTCTTCCTTGGCATGGAGCTAGAGCGTGACCACTCGCGACGCAAACTACATGTTCACTGTTTTGCGTAGTTATGCAGCTTAGGGGAGTGCTTTCACCCCCCCCTGACAACGGTCCCTTTGGCCTCCACTCCCGTGACTCTAGCGGCCCAAGCGCTGCCAAAGTCTCTACATCTATTGAAGCTGGGGAAGACGGTCAATCCGACGGACTATTTGAGGGTCATCGGCTCCTTGATGTATCTCACCACCACCAATGATGCTGATTTTGCTTTTATTCTGAAACTTCTCTTCGAGTTCTCCCAGTATCCTTGAGAGCGTCACCTTGAGGCTGCACTTTGCGTGGTGTGCTTTACGCTCTCTACAGCAAGTACAGGGTTGTATTTCAGATCACAGCCCTCAGTCATCGTGGATGGTTTTATTGACAGTGACTTGGCACGTGGCACTGATGCACGGAGTAGAACAAGGTATGTCCTCCTCATTGGTAGGACTGCTATGTCTTGGAAGAGCGGCAAGCAAGGTTGCATAGTCCGAAGCACATCAAAGGCCGAGTATGTATGTATGGCTCTTGGTGCAGGTACGTGTGAAGCTGTGTGGCATTGTGGCTTGCTGCAGTAGCTACGTGTCTCCATTCACCGTATCACCTTGCGCTGTGAAAACCAAAGCACAAAAGCCATTGCAGATAGTGATGGCACGCAACACTCTTGCACGAAAGAAAAGAAAAACAATGTGGAGCATCACTTTATCCGTGAGTACATTAGTGCTAGCATTGATCGGGTCGCTTGGGCAGATACACTGTCACACAGGGCTGATTTCCTCACTAAGGCACCACGCCTATGCATCGTCGCGCGTAAAGTCCGAGGTTTCCAAAATTCCGAGATGTGATCAATCTCGAACGCTGAGCCTTATCGTGTTGCAGTGACACACAGCCAACATATGGTAGCCTAAACCTTGCATGGTCACCTGACTAGTGAGCCTACAAGGCAGATGGCACGGGCATGATCACATTCTTTCTGCAAGCACCGAATCGCCGGCTAAATGTAGGAAGGGCTTCTCGGGAGGAAAGCTGGACCGCGTGCATTAGGATGATGTTCACGTTATATTCTTTTCCGTCAAACGTAGTCCAGTTTGAGTGTAAGACTGGTGTTACGCATACACTTACTGCTGCAAAGTTGCCAGCCACTTCCCCTGGAACACCTTGTGAATTGAATACTTTCCAGATACAGGCAAGAGTAGGGTGAATAGACGCTTGAGATGAGGAGCGTAGTGACGCACTCATCCCAAGAGCTTGCCATCGACAATCTCCCTCTTCATTCATGCAACATCGCATCTTTGGATCAGCATGGACACAACTTTCCTTGCTTCGTACCGCTTCATTGCAGGAATGCTCCCTGTAGTTGATCTCTAGACCTCCCTCTGATCTCCTTCATCTACGACAAGCCAGGGGAGGAGAGGAATCATCATCACACAGCTACTGGGTCTAATAGTCCTCCGGCACAAACTCCGTCACCTCCATCTTCTCGTTGCTTTGCTTGGCGCTGCTGGATGCGGACGGCGTCGCACGGGTCGAGGGAGAGGACACAGAGGTAGAAGCAGCAGGCATGGCCACGAGCTCCGCGTCTGTCACGCCGCTCTGTCCGTCCTCGGCCGAGTCTCCGCCGGCGGCGGCGTCGCGTTGCGCACGGAACTCGTCGGGGATGCCGGTGCGGCCGAAGAGCTGCAAGTCGATGGCGGTGAAGAGGAATGCGAGCAGGTTGTAGCGCTCCGCCTTCTTGCCGATCTGATGGATCACCTCCGTCGGCGTGCGGCCTGGCTCTGCCAGCGGAAGCCCGAGCTCCTTGCGCCTGCCGTGCCCATGCAACGACGTGCCATGTCATGCCGTGCAATGTCAGTGCCATGGTAAGCCATCCAATGCCACACCACGCACACACACTTGCACATGCGCACGTGCACGCACACGCACAAACACACACCCACCCCCCC
>SZWC01002006.1:230375-240801 GCA_023375785.1 Penium margaritaceum | reverse complement strand
CCCCCCCCCCCCCCCCCATCCTACTTTACGGCCCTCTCCTAAATCCTCTGCGCTCTTCCCACCACAACCGTCCCTCTTGTCCTCCACTCCTCTTTGTGACGTTCCCTCCGTCCCAATCCCCTACTGTGGCCAGCATTCCCGTGGGCTCCCTCCTAAACTTCACGTACTCCTTAACACACCACCCACAAACAGGCCGCCAGACCTATGCACTACACACCAAACCCTCCCTCCGCCCCTCTCCCTCTATTCTGTAACTTCCATTTTTCTCCCACCATCTCCTCTCCCCCAAACAAGCCTGCCCAGCAGACTCAATGCTGATCTGGGCAGTCGGCTCCCAAAGCTGCGCATGCAATTAATACCTCTCTCCAGATTTCCCCACACAGATGTCCTATTTTATGGCTCTGTTGATGGCTTTCTAACAGAAGCGGAGCTGGACACGATGGATATCGACCTCCCCTCCAGTTCCTGCAAGCGTCCTTACTCCCCAGACAAATGGGCACGAGTCCCCCAAGGTTCCTCCTCCCCTCCTTACCCTCCTCCTGACCTTTGGTGTTATGTATGCCCGTCCTTCCTTTGTCACTCATTTTTTCTTCCTTCTATTTCTTTATGTCACACAGGACCAGACCAAGATGCCCCATTCGAAAAGCCGCCACCGCAGCCAACTACAAATGCCATGAACCCACCTCCCAACACAGGCCCTCCACCAAACACAACGGAACCCGGTAAGCCCCAGCCCCACTCTACCCACCGCTGGTCTCTTCCCTCACCCACTTCCCTCATAACCACCCCAACGGTTTCTTTTGCTTTGCTGCCAGCACATAGCCATAATCCTTCCAACACACNGGTGTTATGTATGCCCGTCCTTCCTTTGTCACTCATTTTTTCTTCCTTCTATTTCTTTATGTCACACAGGACCAGACCAAGATGCCCCATTCGAAAAGCCGCCACCGCAGCCAACTACAAATGCCATGAACCCACCTCCCAACACAGGCCCTCCACCAAACACAACGGAACCCGGTAAGCCCCAGCCCCACTCTACCCACCGCTGGTCTCTTCCCTCACCCACTTCCCTCATAACCACCCCAACGGTTTCTTTTGCTTTGCTGCCAGCACATAGCCATAATCCTTCCAACACACCTACTTCCCCACCCACATCCTTAGAACCACATAACCTCCACCCCCATGCATGAATAACCATTCCTTGCTTTCCTTTCTATGTCCCTCTCCTTTCTCAGGTGTGCAACACCTCCAAACCAGCCATGTTCAGCTCCTCATCAAACCATTTGGATACACAATGCAACAAGCGATCAACCAAGAGGCTGCCCAGGAACTTCCTGCAAGGCGCTCATGCAACCCCACCCATCAACGTTGCCGGCCAGTACATCTGGTAATTCCCCCCCCTCTCACACTCCTGTCCCCCTCCCTCTCCTTCAGTGCCACCACAATCCATTCTCCGCTCATACTCTTTGTCTTCGTTCCCCATGCCATTGATGGAGGTATCTTCCATCATGAACCTGCTGAGGCTTCTAGGCCAATATGCTCTCTTAGTAAGCTGCATCGCCCATCCTACTATCATTACCCATATACCCCCTCCCACTTCTTACTTACAACACTATGACCATCTCTTCTACAACTATCAAACTGAATTCTTGGTTGTGCTTCTCTTCTACATGTGCACAAGGTGCTTCGGCTGCAACTCCCCATCACCCGGATCGCCCTGCCGCCAACATTCCGGCTCAAGAGTCTGGTGCTCCACCTCCCGGCCGCACCCCATACAGAAGTTTCCCGGCCCCTACAACCAGCACTGACCTCCCATGCCTACCTCAACGACTCATTTCCATCCAACAGGCATTAGAGAGGGCTGCTCAGGAAGAGGTCCCAGAGGATGAAGCAATCCTCCAAGCATCTAGAGATGTAGAAACTGTTGTTGGTCTCATCCTTGCTTTATCCTTCCTGCCCAAACTCAAGGAGATGTCTGCTTCAATTTTCATGTGTTACTTTGATCGCTTGGTCGAAAAGGTATTTTGCATGAAGAACACGTAGCAGAAGTACATTGGGAGGAAGCTGAACCCCATCGCCTGTTTGTTGCCCTCTCCTACACTGGTCCTAACGTTACTCTACGTACAATGGCAATCTGCCCTCTTAACCTAGAGCATGAAGGTGAGGTGTTCTCAATCACGGGCTTGCGCATAGCATACCCAGACTTTGATGAACACCTGGAGACTCATCCCAACTATGCGGACAGGGTGCTCACTGTGAAGATGAAGACTAAAAAATATGTCATGAAGAATGTTCACAATGTCCTATGCATTGTTATCCATGCCAACTGAACCTGTCCCTTCCTCTCAGACATCCTCCACCTGCACTACTATGAGGAAGCTATGAGAGGGAAGAGAAATGGGACCATCAGAGGCATAGTGGTGCTGCACAACGATGATGAGAGGCTAACCAACTTCCCTGCTGGGCTTAAGTTCCATAAATCAGACAAGGCCCATACCCTCTTCAATGTGGACATGTTCCGCTTTGATTACTGTGGTCTCAACCACAAGACGGCGCATCACCGTATCTTTCTTGTGGAAACACACAAACAATTCCATCAAACCAACGGCACGCTCGCAGCTATCCACAAGGCCAACCGTGAGTCACCCCCCACTTCACTGCACTCTTCTCCCCATGCTATGTGGACTTACCATTCCCTCCCTCAATGCAGGCTCTGTCTTCAAGAAATGCGCCCTCCTAAACTTCTTCGAAGACGACACTAGAATCATGCTCATAGGAAACACTGCAAACCGAGATCAATTCACCTGCCTGTGGCCAAATTGTGGCTCCACCTTTGAAAACAACATGGCGGATCTAGCAGCCCACATCCGCAACGAACAACATGTGCAGGCTCTGAAGAAAAGCCTTACCGTCCAGCACGCTAGTGACACACTCATTCTCCCACCTTCAGCATCCTTCCAGGAACTGAACCGCATCCGTCGAAGGTGGATGGCGACATGATAATCCTCTGCAGCACGACCATCTGCACGGTCATCTCTCTTAGACCACAACAGTGAATGTCCATCCTCGACACCACCAACTACACTCGCTTGCAAAGAACCACACCCTGGCAACCTTTGCAAACCACACCCAAAACGCTTGGCTCCCAAAAACCTCAAGTGATTCTCCCACATCTCTATATGTATGAGTTCTTCTCTCCCCTCACGATGCCACGACCCAAAACACTACAACCCAAGCTTACACCACTATTGTTCTTGTGCAGGCCCCTCCCACAACTCGGACATCTCACGCATCCCTCCAAAAGACAGAGAAGACACCAAGGAGCCTATAGCGCCTTCCTTCACAAAAAGATGGCCACTCATTTCCACCCCATCTTTCCCTTGGGCTTACTCTTCAATATAGGCTACAAGTTGTCCCTTGCAATCTTTCAAATGTGGCAGTTTCTCTTTGACATACTAACTCCTCTTCAATCCTTGCATCTCACCTCCATCCTCCCCTGTCTCCAATTCTACTTTCTGTCTCTCCACTCCCACATTCAAGGCCTCTTTGGGATGACCCCCTTACGTACCCCTTCACCTTCTATCCCCCCCTCCCAATTCTACAAACACTCTCTTCTCAAGTGAAATCCCCCTGCCTCCTCCCACCACATCAGGTGAAAACATAAGCAGGCTCTGCAAACAAACTAGCCTCAAAACCCCCTGCCTTCATGGCAAATGAAGCGTAACCATTAGCATACACGATGTACCCACGACCCCCATTTAGGTATCACCCCTCCCCTTCTACAATGTCATTCTCTGCTACACTATCTTTCCAACAGAAAACAAAATTCCTCTCTTCCCTCTCAGCAACCCTCTCCTACCCTTTCCTATGCAATGGAGCCCTCGCAAAACAACACCCACACAACACGTTACATAATGGTATTCACAGGATGGAGACCATCCATGGTGCAAGACCCACCCATCCCACACTTTAGAATCACAAGACCCCTCGACAAGACCTTGTCGTTCAGCAAGGAAAATGGAAAGTCCAAGACATGGAAGCACGATCGAAACAAACACACACCACAAGGCACCTTAATATACTACACATGAACTGTAATGGCATGAACTCTACCAAAAATCAAAATTATCTCACTCAATCCCTTCTTACTCATCATATACATGTAGTTATCTTCACAAAAACACATGCTCATTCTGAGAATGCTCTACTATATTCTCACCTCTATGAATACTTTCACACCTTCATATGTCCTTCGCCATCCTCCCACACTGTAGGCATTGTCGTCGTTCTAGCTAGATACATATCCTTACAAAATCCAATTACACTAATCTCCAGACGGGCCCTTTCCTTCGAGCTTAGTGGCATACCAACACAATTTCGAGTGACGCAGTGTACGCACCTGCCCAGGCCCAAGACCGCCAACAATTCTAGGAGATCCTGCATTCCTCTTTGAAAGATAACCCACTATCCATTTTGGTCAGTGACTTCAATGCCGTAACGCATGCCAACGATAGAAACCCTCCAACCCATGACCGGGACACTGATACTCTGGCTGCCCTGTTGCAAAACCTGTTTTTCATCGACAAATTTAACCTCTTCTACCCCTCTCAGCAGAATTTCACGTACACATTCAAAGCCACCAATGCCTCCTCCAGGATTGATCAAATATACCATCCCTCCACTCTGCAGAATTCGATTGGAAACATTACTCACCTCCCCCTCATACCCCAAATATCGGACCACACTCAGGATAACTTAATGACCCTTCTTCTCCCACCCGCATCCCAATAGGGCACTTCACCTCCCTAGTACAGTGACCACATGCTCAAAACATGCTCCCTAGCTTTGTCTATGAACACTGAATTTTGACAAAATATGCTCTCATGTCTCAACAAAAACACTACAGCAAGAATAAATCCAAATGCAAACGCAAAATGCTACAACACCTTGAGCGTTAACTTGCTACATTGCTGCAAGCATGCACATCTGAACCTTTCTCAGAGTGCCTTGCGCAACTCCATGCAACCGAACAGAAACTACACAAGAACCTCTCATCTCGCATCCGTTCTCATAAAGAGAAAGCACTCCTCAAGTGGAACACAGAAGGCAACAGGGCATCTTTCCTCCTCACCGTGAAAGCATCACGTCCCTAAAGGTCATCAGTCATCCTCATGCTTTGCGACATCGAAAAGTGACTCCACACAGAACCAGAAGTACTCGCCCGCATTACTCGAATCTTTTTCCAAAAGCTCTACCAACAACCAGACCACATGAAAAGCTTCAAGCCTATCTTACTTCCGCAATATAAGAAGTATCTTCCGTCCCATATACTAGAAGAACTAGCCACACCCATCACCCAAAGAGAGGTGGTAGACGCAGCTCTCTCTCTCTCAATCCCTCCACAAGACTCCTGGACCAGATGGTCTACCAGGAGAATCATACGAGCTCCTCATCCCCCACATATCCCCCCAACTTCTTCAATTCTATAATTAGATCTTTACTGGTCCATGCCGAGTGGGAGACTTTGCCTCATCCATAACCACCCTCATCCAAAAAAAGGGGGACCCATACAATATTGCCAACTATCAACCAATCTCCCTTACGAATGTTGAATACAAAATCTTAGCCAAGCTCCTCGCAACCAGACTGGCCAAGGGCCTTCCGTATCTCATTCATCAAGACCAGACTGGATTTTCCCCACGGGCAACATTCAACATGCTCTATCACAACTATATGACCTCCACCACTGGGCCACTCGCACATCCTCCCCATTCTACTTCTTTGCGGTAGACTTTGAGAAGGCATAAGCCACCCTCAATTGGGACTATCTCTATGCACCACCAGAACACCTCAGGCTACCCACATACTTCATTTAGTGGATTAAACTCCTCCACCACTACAATCCACCTCGCCTCTTAATCAACGGCCACCTTGCCCTTTCAATCACCCTACACTCTGGAGTCCAATAGGGATGCCCCATCGCACCCCTCATCTTCAACTGTGCAATAGAACCCGTAGTAGATCTATACCGACATCACCTCAGTGGAATCCATACTACACCACACTTCGGTAAAAAAATGATCGGATACGCAAACGACAAAATGCTCATCCTCTCATCAAAATAAGAGATCCAAACGGCCGCTCGGTGCCTCCGCACATGTGCCTCTTACACAGGGCTGTGTATCAATCACTGGAAAACTGTCCTCATCCCCGTAGGGGATCACATCTCCCACCCGGCGTAATTCCCATTCATTGTCTTGCGCAGACCAACTTGAAATTTGGGACACATTTTCCTCCCACACCTCAGATCTGAGCACACATGGAACCCGATTCTGCGCAGGCTCTGCATGTCTGTCTCTCTCTGGAAAAAAATCAAAGTGCCTATCCATACAATGGAAATTGCAATTAACGCATACCTCAACTCGAAATTCCTTTATTATAGCTATCTCCACCCTCAAAATCCAACCCAGCTCTAGCAGATCACCAACCTTCCTTTACTTGCTTTGCTCAATCACACCTAAGTATGACATAACCTATGGTACTCGGCTATAATTGTTCAGGTCCGCAGTCTCCCTTACTAAGAGGGGATGATTGGGGGTCAAATGGCCCACAAATCTAGTCAACGCGCAAGCCACAAAATGGGCATCCTCCTTCCTTCAACCTAGAGAAGCCTAATGGAAATTCACCCTCCTCTTCTACCAAGATATCCCCAAAAAGGACATTTCTTCTTGTCTCATCCATCCATATTCCGACTTAAACTCCCTAATATCCACCCTAAAATGAAGTATGCTTTCAAATGATTCGTCCTCTTTGAACCAGATATACAACCCCCACGTGCGCTCTTTGAAAAACTAGTGCAAGAGTATGCCGCCTTCAACAGATTCATACTCAAAGACGATGGGGATCCTTTTGGAGTACATCGTCAGGATAGATGACTCCTCACCCAAGGCATCACATTGGGGGATATCATCACACGCTCACCCTCCTCCTGGACCAAGGCGCAACGAAGAACACTTGAGAACCTGCTGGAATCACTTTCCCTATCTTGGCAACCCACCCTTGCTTGTCCCAGGGCCCTTCCTGCCTTGTCCCAGGGCCGTCACTACACCTCTTATTTCACCATAAAAGATCTCACAGGATTACCAACAAGGCTGAATGTTGTACGCTGGGCGTGCACGGGGTTACGAAGTATACGTTCTTCAATGTATCACTCAAACAAATGATTTTTTGGATTGTAGTAATTGTTTTTTTAACCATGATAACTCATATGCTATAGATGCACATGTGCCAACTCCGTGTTCCAATATGCCAACTTTCACGTAGACAGCGTAGAAAGAACTTCATGCTTCAATGTGTAGATGGAGAGATTTTTTTTTGTTAAAGCACTTCATGGTGAATGGAGATTATTTTGCCAATGAGACATCCACTGACCAATTAACCATATGTAAACCAAAGAACAACCGTCTCTACTGGCGAGTCGACCGTGGCTGATGTCCTTCTCATTTTGTACCTGTTGTCCAAATCCATGATTTTGGACTAGCACTATCAACACCATCTCACTTTCTCGATCGCCCTATCAGTGGTATGATTCAAAATTCGTCATCAAAATGCGAAATTCAAGGCACCTACAAATTGAGAGACAGTAGCGAAAGACAAGAAAGACTTTGATTGCATGTTTATGTGAACACGATTATTTCCACGATATCTGAGGTGAGACATGATGACTATTATTTATAAATTTCAACCACATATCAATTTAAGGGAGCCGATTTCTTTTCCCACTTTTTAGTCATTTAATGAGCTTGGACATTCTCTTGAATTCACTTCACTTAAGTAGAGATGGTTGATGTGTTTGTTTGACCGAGAAAGAGCCCATGTTTAGGTTATCAATAGATTTTTTAACTGCTTTGACACATCACACCTTTACTGTATGATCAGTGACTAAACATTGTCGATTCGGATTTGTTTACAAAATTTTCAACGACAAAAAGGAGCAGCGTGATGCAGGGCTCAAGGCCATTGGCCTCAGCCGTTGAGGTTTCACAATCCTTTGGCCCCCAATCAAGCACCCACAACACTAGCGGTGCTCAAACAAGATCAAGACCATCCTTGATCTTGTTTTCAGCTTCTTGTTGTGTTGTAGGAATTTGAGTGAGACTTTCTCGTTTTGTATCGCAAAATACAAGATGAGACTGAGACTTTTTTGTTGCCATGAAAGATCGAGAAAAGATCTTGAGCCTGCCTCAATTGTCGACTCCAGGCCCCATGGAAGAATGGGACTCGCCTCGCGTGTAAATGGCACAAAGAAGGAACGGAAAGCCACGTAATGCAATGGCTCTAGAGGAAGCGACAAATTTGCCATGTAGTTTGTGTATGGAGTTAACATGATACTTACTTATGTACCATAGCGGCATATTTCTCCTTGTTCATATATCAAACCTTGTTGCAATGAACGCACAAAACTATAGAATACTTGCAAAAGATCCTGTTGGCCATCAACTGCTCTTGGACATCAGTTCTCAGTTGCATGCTCTTGATGGGATTGACCCTTAGCACAGAGAGAAAATGCAACACAGATTTGGTTTGGACAGTTGGTTTGAGAAGTTGTGGCTGATTGCAAGGGAGTTGATCACGCTTTTTCTTCAATCAAGAGAGGTTGTTCTTATTAACAGTTACAGTAACCACAATGAATGTCTTTGTTCAATGTGATCAGTCGTGCGAGCAAGAATATTTTGGTTGGGTTTCATGTCGTTTAGTTATCACTTTCACTCCTTTTACTTGCGTCAATTGACTGAAAGTAAAGTTGGTCAATACCGAGATTGTCCCGACTCCCATTCCTAAGACACGACCAAGATTGGGAAAAATAAATTTGGTACGAGACTGAAATTGTTTTGGCTCTCGTATCCAATACTAAACTTCTTGTATCGGAAAAAAGATCCTTTTCCTTGGATAAATGTCGTCTCAATCTTGATTTAACAGCACCACACAGCCCAACTGATGGTTGAGCGTGTGGCAATTGGTCACCGTTCACCCTTCACCTAACTGCCCAACACAAGGTTGAATGCCTATTGATGAGGATTTTGCCATCAACCAAAATCTCACTACTTGACAAGCTCCTTTTCCATGTCCACCAGTTCCCAAACGAAAGTTTAAAAGTGGGTGTGGATCAAGAAAATAGTAGCAGTGAACAATGCATGCTTGTGGAGGGACATGTACTATGCAGGAAAAAAATTATGATGATGATGATGCGATTTTTCAAATGAAATTTGTGGTGATGGAAACTGTTGATGATGAAAAGTGGTGCAGGACGTACTTATCTTTTTCATATATGTGACAACGGTAGCCGTTGAACCAATATATTTTCATTTCCAGAAATGTTAATGTTGAATTTTCCACGTGTTTTTTCTTCATTTTGTAATGTAATGTTGTAATGTTGTGTTTATAGAGACTTAGTTCGTTGGATCCTAATGACTAAAATAATTAAGTACTGCTAGAGATCGTGTGGGACAAAAACTTGGAGTTCTTACTACAACTCCTCGAGCCCCTTCAGCCAGAAATATCGTTGTACCACAACCATGAGGCATGAATCACGCCTTATGGTGGTCCAACGTGACTGCCATGAGGCGTGAATCATGCCCCATGGCTCATAACTGTTGCCGTCCAGCGTCAGATAGGACCATCTTCCTGTACGCGGTGGAGCACAAACACAGATTCGCGGTTCAAAAGTCGAAAGCACTATTGTGTGGTCTCGAGTCCTGGGACGCATGCACTTGCTAACTCATAAAACATCATGCGGAATGTCCCGTCACAGAATGCCCTGCTCGTCATGGAACACCCATTGCAACGCTCGAAATCATTGAGCTGGAAAACCGGCGATCAGTGGTTAGGAAGCAGCAGCGAGCAACAGTAGCAGCAGCAACAGTGAGCAGTGAGCAAAAGCAGTAGCCGTACTAGCAAGGAGCAATCAGTATCAGGAACAGAAACAAGAAGCAGTGAGCACCGAGAAGCAGCAGTGTGCAGAGAGCAGCAGCACTGAGCAACAAGTAGCGAGCAGCAAGCAGCGAGCAACAGCAGCGAGCAGTGAGTAGTAGCAGCGAGCAGCGAGCAGCGGCACCAAGCAGCGTGTAGCTTACTCACTCACTCACTCACCAAGCAGCTTACTCACTCACTCACTCACTCACTCACTCACTCACTCACTCACTCACTCACTCACTCACTCACTCACTCACTCAATCATTCACTCACTCGCTCACTCACTTGCTCTCTCGCTTGCTCACTCACTCACTCACTCATTCACTCACTCACTCACTCACTCACTCACTCACTTACTCACTCACTCACTCTCTCACTCACTCGCTTTCTCACTCACTCACTCACTCACTCACTCACTCACTTACTCACTCACTCACTCTCTCACTCACTCGCT
>SZWC01002006.1:191795-207408 GCA_023375785.1 Penium margaritaceum | reverse complement strand
CCCCCCCCCCCCTTCCTCCAACGTACCTGACCTACTCCTGGATCTCATCAAGCCCAAGGTATTTAATGTCGCCTAGTCCATCGTTCAATCCAGTCTTTTTCATCTCATCTGGCAGGAACGATGGTCGACCCACATTCATCGCCCTTAGCAAAGATTGTGGAAATCCTTCATAAAATCTTGCAAAGGCACATCTGGATTGTGTCCTCCCTACTCCACCAAGAGGATTCCAGAAAATCTCGAGGTAAGCTTAAATCAGTAGAAGATGTCTTCGCTTTTACACTCATCACAAAATTTCTCATACATCGTAGGTAATTTCGCATACCCCTGAGATATCCCTTCACCCTATGGTGGAAACACCCTAACCTCTACCCTTTGCCGTGACTAAATGACATGGCATGCCGGGCTCAACTTCCGGGTTTGTTCAGTGCTGAGGCAGTCCCAACACCTCAGTCGGTGACGACCAGAGGTAAGAAAAAAGGAAAGGCTCATTGAAGGTTCATCATTTTTAGTGATTTGACTCGGTCGATGTAATCAGGACATTTTTGCGAATCGTCGATTCCCGAATACGCTCGATTGAGACCGTCGAGTGCTTCCACAACCCAACGTTCGAGTGTTGCCAAGGAGTGTGAACGGCAGCGGAGGCAGATACTGCTTCAGACATTCAGACTGACAATGTCTCTGACAATGATGGGCCACCAGCCAATGAAAACATGTAATGTTTTTTTAATCGGCTACATTGATTCACGATAATGAATTGTCAAGCCGTTACGCTGGTCAAAGTGTGCCTTTTCGTATATTTCATCGAACAGACCTTAAAGTCATCATCAGTACAAGTACTAACAAATCATATCCAAGATATTCACTACTAGAGCAAGAAGGATGAGAAATGAGAAGAACGTATACATACATAAAACACCATCAATAGATGACCAAAGATTTAAAATATTTTACGCTCAATCTCTCATATTAAATCACCCATTCTATCAGGAAGGCTATGAAGCATCATTTTGTAGACGCTTGTAGGTTGAATACATGGCAGTGAGAACATGACCATAAGCATTTTCCAGATGTTATGCACCAAATCTCCTTCATTAATTTTTAAATATAATTCATATCCATTCATTTATTCTAATAAAAAAATTATCATCGGTTTCTACGTGTAAAGTTTCTTTTGTATGAGTTTGTTTTAATCAGGCGTGTTTTCACCAGTCACTTCTTACACACGTCTCATGGCCATAAAGTAATAAACTCATAATAAAATTTTAGAAAAATTTTCTTTTTTGAAAATTTCATTTTAATACTTCATCTAATAATCAATGCAAATATGAATATTTAAAGCTGATTTTAGTAGCCCACACAATCTTTTTCATCATAATGAAATTAAAGGACATGGTTTAACTTTTACCTCTAGCAAAACATAGGTGGTCCCGAGGGATGAGGTACCAGACAAAAGACAATTTGGGTGTTTTAGACAAATGGATGATTTGTGTTAAGTTGTAAGTTTACGTTGATGATAAGTTTCTAGTGTGACACACACATATACACAATGCCGACAATGAGAACGGGGCATTAGTCGGGTCTTTGGCCCTTGAGCCGAGTGATGCGTGCAAATTCACGTTGTGAGTGGTGGATTTGTGAAGCTTCGCCAAGAGGTAGGGGAGATGCGAGAATATCACAACAATTTAAAAAAATTTGAGGGTTCTTGAGAAGTCAAATATCAAAAATTTCAACATCGACATGGTTTGCAACATTTTTCAACCATTCTTGAACATGGTGGAAGTTGTCAAAAACTAGTGGAACATAACACCGGAGTTCAAGGTAATTTTCCAAAATAGCCTCTGCCAAAAGGCGTACAATTCATGACGTCGATGCAAGGAGAGCCATGTATATGAGAAGAGGAATGCCCAATCATGAGTTTGACGGACTCTTGTACATCAAGGACGTAACAATTTCCCCTGTTCAGATTGTGACGTCTAGATGCGCTAGCAAATATAGGCCGATGACAAAAAAAGTAGCCGTTGACTACACGATCAACGTCTCAAAGGCTATCTTAGGGCTCCCAATTTTGTTTGTGGCATCGTAACCGTGCCATTTGATGATGTCCTTTGTCATTGATCCACGATGTCCGTATCCAATGATATCTTTAATTATGTAATCTGTATCCCCATCCAGTTGTAATGGAGGTGGAGGTGAAATGTGTCTCCCGAAGAAGTTCTAACTGTGGTCTTGATAGTGCTTAGGCTCGATAATGTGGAAGACAAGGTGGATTACCATGCTAAGAGGGATACAAAGTGGAGTGAAGACACGGGTTTGCTTTTTCTCGATCCAACCGCAAGGGTTTGAGCTTGTCTGGTCCTCAAAATTTAGTATTCTCGGAGCTAAGGAGGATGGGATTGCCATCAATGATGAATTGCGCCCATGTCAATCGGCTGCCCACTTCATGGTTGTTTGATTTTTTTGTAAAGGTTTGCCATGTTTCCTCCAAGATGTGGGTGATTCCGGTAGTGAATTTCATCTATGGGAATGTTACTCTAACTCTGAAAATTAGCCACTATGGTGGGAAGTTTACCATACACCACTTGGAAAGGTATTTTACTAATCACCGTGGAATTGGTAGAGTTGTAGGCAAGTTTGATAGTCGAAAGTTTACTACCCAATCAATGCCATGCGACTAGCATAATGTTTGGAGAAGTGTTTTTAGTCTCGTTGGTTCGCTCAGTTTCTGCGTTGATTTAAGGGTGGAACGTCGTCAATTACCGGATCTAACTACTATTGCGTGTCATCAATTTGCGCCAGGACCAGTTTGTGAAGCGGCCAACCTTGACTCTTACGTTGGTACGGGATACTTTGTGGAAACGCACGACCTCATTTAGAAATCATCACTCAGTTCCATGTGTTGTGATGGTGGTCGTCATTGGGATGAAGTTATGGTCTTTCTGAAAATCAGTCCACCATTACGAGGATGTCGTCATACGCCTAGAGAGTAAGTGGCTGTCCCATGAAGATGCCCATGCTTATGTTAACCCACGGATTTAGTGGAATGGGTAGGGGTTTCAAGTAGACCACGTGGCAGTGTGTAGGAAGACGTTTATCTCTAAGAGGTGTGGCATGATTTGAAGAAGGTTGCCGTGTTAATCTTTATCCTTTCCAACCAGTAATGTTTTGCCAAATTCTATAGTGTCTTATCCTTAAAAAAGTGTCCTCATGGGCCGATGTTGTGGCATCCCTCCAACAACATCCGCTCTAATTCCACATTTGGAGGACTAACGACATGTCGATGAAATCCCTGTCGTTACCAATGGTCATCAAACCAAAACTTGGTTTTCTCGTACCCAACGAACTGCTTTTAATCCTTCCCAACCAGCGTCACCAGTGCGAGTATCGTTCAACAAGCAATTTGCAAATTCTTGCCATTGAATCTAGTTGTGGAATTGGAGCATCAGCCACATTGGGTTTTCCAACATGGTTAATGTCGTAGTCGACTTTGGACTCAAGGAACTCCATCAATCAAGTTGATTGAAGACTTAGACTTAAATTTGGTTGGGTCTTGAGATGTTTTTGGGCATGATGATTGGTGCGAACGATGCATCGCCGACATTCTTAGTAGTACCTTCATGTTTTGAATGCGGGTCACAACTACGAGCGTCTTTCTTTAATGCTTCATTTTGTTTAGTTCTAACCCATGTAGCTTTTGTTTGAGTTAACGATAACTACGCTAAGCGACAGCTTTGACATGGTGTAGTCAGATCGACAATCGAGGTCTGTACGCAAAATTACGGATTTTTTATCCGTAAATACCCAGGTGCAGCTCGGCCAGAAATTTCTGATGTACAGGCGAGATTAAATTCTGGCATCCAGCTCCTAGGGGGGAAAGGAGCCTGGATCTTTGTATGCTACATGCATCGCAGGGTAGTGAATGCCTGAGTTAGTGTCTAACCTCAACTCTGCTTTATAGAGCTGTTTCTGTCTAGACAGTCAGAGTGTTGGAGTCTCCCTCTATCGACCCAGTGTGTTTGGCAGTGCTCTGTCAGCCTGGTTAAGGAGAGTCTATAAGCTGTGTGTCTTGCTAGAATTCCCCTCTGTCAAACTAGTAAGCTTGGCAGCACTCTGCCAGCTTGGCTAGGAGGGCAGAAGACCTCTGACGACCCAGTAAGTCTAGCAGTGGCTGCCTACGTGGAGAGGAGGCTGCCCTGACAACCTGAACGCCATTTCACCTGAAAGTATGATGACCGTGCTGAGACCCTTACAACGACAGCCTTGATAGCCTAACAAGACGTTACGCCCTCGGATGGGGCAGGTTGTGTCAGAGCATTGAGCTGAGCTATGTTTTGTTGCTGTTTCCTTGTACCAAACTTGCACTTGATGGTCTTTTTGAATTACAAGTTTAAATCCAAGTCTTCTGCTTCTACACATTGGAGTACAAGGTTTGCTTGCTGGGCACAGAGATCTTGGATAGCAGCAAGACCCCCTTGCTGCATTCAAGCACGCGGTGACTTCGTCATTGCAGTCTCCAAAACCCAAACATGGTATCAGAGCACAAGGACGTCTGCACATGCTCAACATGCGATTAGTGCAGCAGACCCGTACCGTCAGCAAGAAGCAACAGTTACAACTCAGCTTGAAAGGATGACAACGACTGTCATCACCCACCAGTGGCAGGGTGAGGACGTGACGTGGCGAACCTGCACACATGGCGATATTGAGGACTCTTCGAGCGACCTCAATATGGAGAGCCCACAAATGGTCTCTCAACAGTTGAATGGCCTATCAGCGCCAAGCTTGTGTATGGACCAAGGATGTGGTCCAAGGAGAGAGCAAGCAATAATTGAGGCGACGAAGCGCTCAAGAGAGGAGGCACTTCATACAAGGGCATGTCGCTACGACGTGCGTGCAAATGGAGTCTTGCGGCATCAGCTGATTGACACGAATTTTGAAGCTCACCATCCACAGCTTCAACAGCAGTTGTCCCAGATTCAACAGCAGGTGCATCTTCAGCATCAGCTTCAACTGGAACAACTATAGTCATCATCAAGTGTAGCAGACCCGAAGGCTAATGTGGCAAAGTTCATGCCACAAAGTGTCATGCAAGTGCGGATGCAAGTGATCGGATCTGCACATTTGAACATGGTGTAGCAATGTGTGACAGAGTCACAGCAAGCTGCAACACAAGTGTCATCCATGGCACTTGTACGAGTACTGCTTGATACAGGTCAGCATGAGACAGCTGGGGAGCAAGCTTTCAAGCATGAAAGTACAGAGCAACGGCAGTAGGTTGGCAAGCAGCAGCTCCTTTGCCAACGGGAGCGGCATACCTATGAGCTACTAGTTGCCCAAGCAGCTCAACCTGAACATTGAGTGACAAAGATCTAACAACAGAATGAGGCCTTGGAGTTGAATAAGGCTTCATCAGCATCACATAAGCCATCTACACGATTGCCATAGCTCAGTTCTCCTCTAGAAATGCTAGAGCGTGTGAGTCCTCAGCAGGCAAAGTCACCTTCATCTGCTCATGGAAGAAGCATGCAGACGCTTGTAGCGTTCCTTGAAGCATCCACAATGGCACATTTGTAGCAGTTAATGCATGCAGGAGTGGCACCTGGATTTCAAGCGCCATAAGTAAAAGTTGACATCAAGCAGCGGTACATTACAAACACCCACGTGATGATGTCACGAGGATTGAAATCACTCCATGCACTGCTTTGCGAGTCGCAAGCAGGGATGCCATTGGCAAAAACCCAAGTTGCTACAGAGCCAAGGCAAGCAGCCATCTTGTAGGAGCTCATGGAGAGTGGAGTGGTGACCAAGGAACCAGGCTGCCATCTACAGCCTAGAACAGGCAAGCAACAGTCGCAACAAAAGTGCTTAGTTGAGGTCACAGGTTTGGACGCCTCGCCAAACGTCCACCAGCTAACCAACAAAGCGGACAGTGGCCCTACATCCCAGACGGAGTTATCATGCTCCATCTAATAGAAGACAACCTAGCATCTGAATGTTGATGGTGCGGTAGAGCAGCTGAGGTGGACGTGTCTTCCACAGGGAATAGAGATTCACATGAGCCTCAAAGCTCGTGACAAGCTGACTCTTCATTAGCTTGTACCGAGCCAACGCGACAGCAGCATACACTACCAATGCTGTACACGGCCAAGCAGAAGCCAGCCTACAACATGTGAAAGTAGCAGTGATGCAGCAGGTGCTCGTGTATGGAGCCACAAGCATGTGAGAGCTCACATAATGAGCTTACAGGCTCTTAGTGTATCGACACAGCGTCGGTACAAGAGGAAGCAACATGGTGGCAGCTCTGGGGCAGCTCACCACCATCGGCGCAGTAGAGATGATCATAGTAAGGCAGAGACACTGTTAGCTGTTGAAACCTCCACCGATCATTCATTTCTCAACTCATAAAAATGCGACAGTCTCCGCATTCATTAGTGCACCTATCAAGGGGGAGTATTGGAGTGAGCGACAACTGCACTGAGCGACAACTTTGACATGGCGTAGTCAGATCGATAATGGAAGGTCTGTATGCAAAATTACGAATTCTTTATCCGTAAATACCCGGGTGCGGCGCGACCAGGGATTTCTGATGTACAGGCTAGATTAAATTCTGGCATCCAGCTCCAAGGGGGGAAATGAGCCTGGATCTTTGTGTGCTACATGCACAACAGGGTTGTGAATGCCTGCTTGCCTGGCTTGGTCAGCAGCTACGTAGTGCAAGAAAGCACTGTTGGGTACTTGGCCCGGAGCAGTTAGGGTGGGGCTATACCTGACTGGACTGCTCGGACAGCTTGCATCAGCACATGCAAGCAGGGCTCTGGCGAAGGGACCACTCCCCATCAGGTTGTGCATGCACGACTCAACATTGCATCAACTACCACATGCACGACTCAGTAGTTGCATTAGGTACTACATGCATGACTCAACAACTGCATGCAGAGCCAAGAGTAGGGATCGCCTTGCGTCAGCGGCTACATGCACCACCCAACAACTGTGACCACGGCCAAGTTGCCATCCTTCAGGAAGTTTCCTTGAGGAGGAAGCTACGTGCCTTCGACCGAGAAGATTCCTTGAGGAGGAAGCTACGACCTTGTAGCAGGAAGTTTCTCTAGGCACATGGCAGCTGGTCAACTTGCCAGGATCCCAGTATAAAAGCAGACTGGACTCAGTCAGTCAAGTAACTCCAATAAACTCAAATAGTAACTCCAACATCAACTTCAACGACCAGCTGTCCATCTCTGCCAGAAAACGCCTCCAAACCAAGACTCTACAGTCGCTCTTATCTCAAGACCGTAGTAAGCCTGGCAACAGTCTGCGAGCCTGGGCAAGAGGACGCCCCTGACTACCTGAAGGCCTGACTACCTCGCTTTGGTGGCCAAACTACGTGCAAGACTCAAGCTGCCTAGCTTGAGCTGTCTTGCTTGACGTTGCCCATCTGTGGGCCATGAGTTGTGTCTAGGCGTGAGAGCTTAGAGTTAGTGTCTAACCTTAGCTCTGCTTTACAGAGATGTTGCTGTCTGGACAGTCAGAGTGTTGGAGTCTCCCTTTGTCGACCCAGTGTGTTTGGCAGTGCTCTGTCAGCCTGGTTAGGACAATCTTCAAGCTGTGTGTATTGCGGGAATTCCCCTTTGTCGAACCAGTAAGCCTGGTAGCACTCTGCCAGCTTGGCTAGGAGGGTAAGAAGACCTCTGACGACCTAGTAAGTCTGGTAGTAGCTGCCAGCGCCGAGAGGAGGCTGCCCTGACAACCTTGAGTCCATTTCACCTGAAAGTACGGTGACTGTGTTGAGAACCTTGCAACGACAGCCTTGACGGCCTAGCAAGGCGTTGCGCCCTTGGATGGGGCAGGTTGTGTCAGAGCATTGAGCTGAGTTGTGTTTCGTCGCGGTTTCCTTGTACCATACTTGTACTTGATATTATTTTTCAATGACAAGTTTAAGTCCAGGTCTCCTGCTTCTACACATTGGAGTACAAGGTTTGCTTACTGGGCACAGAGATCTTGGACAGCAGCAAGACCCCCTTGCTGCATTAGAGCACGCGGTGACTTTGTCAGTATAGACTCCAAAACCCCAACAGCTTTCTCGATATGTATGCAATCAGTTGTTCTCCACCGTCATTCTCTTAGAGGAGAACGACTCTCATGGCTGAATTGGACTCATTGGTGGCCACGATGTAGTCCACAGTTTGATCCGCCAACCGTAAGGTAGGGGTTGATATGAGAGTGCTTCTTGAAGAGTTGATCGCTTTCATTTTTTCTCCCTTGAACTACACTTCGTGGTTTTTTTGACAAGATTGGATAGAGACGCTAACACCCGGGCATAGTCGGTTATGAATTGACGGTATCAGTTGGATAGTCCACTCACATTTGCATATTTTCTTTATTTGATTTTACAAAAAGTACTAATTTTGGGCGAGGGGATGTGGAGGGTTAGATGAACCCCTGGCCGAGCATCTCATCAAGCCAAGTTTTGAGTTTGGTCAAGTTTTGATCTTTCATTAAACAAATCTTGTTCAATTTCTATCTATTGTGGCTTGAGTTTTATGTGATTTTTTATGTTGTATTGTGGTATAAAATCTTTGGGTAGTTTGTTCCAGAAACCCCTTCAAACTTTGGGATGAGCTCTAGCAACTCCTTTGTATTTCTATAAACTCCTTGGGTGTTTATGTCCTTGATTCTAGCTTCAACAAATACAGTTTCTTCCTCTTCACGTGCTTCCATTTGGACAAGCCACGATTGAGCTCTACACCGCTATATCGCTTGGCCACGTCCTAAGATATAGGTTGACATCGTGTGGCTATTGCAACTTCCTCTACTAGTTTTGCCTCTGTTGCTTCTTGTAATCATTGTTATGTCGTGGGTCGCTTGACCAGAGGAAGGTGTCACCTTTTTCCATTGTTGTTGATGTATACTTTTCCAATTCTCCAATTGAAATATGCATTCTGTCGGTATAAGAAATTTTGTTTAATGATGATTTTGTGGTCACTCATTGGGCATGTCCTCCAGACACTTATGTTGTATAGATCCTTGATTTGTAATCAGAGTGGTTTGTGAAGTCAAGAGATGTGCAATTGCCTGTCAACAATGTTTTCTTCAATCACTCCCTTCATTTTTCTTATTATGGCAAGAAAAAAATATTTCAATTCAGTTTATGTTTCACCTCGAAATTATACTTGTTAGCCTTTGTCTCTATGTGATAATCACCTCATTTGGTTGCATGTCAATTAGATTATCATCGATGAACACATGCATTCCATGGATCACATCAAAATGAAGGACCACGAACTTTCCATGGTTCCTACCCTATTATTTGTCAAGTATTTGATATCTTAAATGGTTTTTTATATCAAACGCTCATTGTTATAATAAATTTTGAGTTGAGAAGGGCATTTTTTAGTTTTAGATTAATTGTACATATAATTATGGGTTTAGATTGGGTGAAATTCTGACTTAATAAATTGAATACATCTTTCATGATGCCGCATGGCAAAGATGTCATATGATTGGATGATAATGGTGGATATTTTTATGTAAAAGGTCTTATGAATGGAGGGAAAAGTGAGAGAATATTTACCTTGTTAAAGACCTTCCTTCAACTTATGTGACTAGTGGTAGTGGCTGGGTTGATTACAATACATTTGATGGGTGAGGGAAGGTTTGGTGGTCACCTTCTGAGGAGACATAAAGGAGGAAGAAAGTGGACGTTGGTGACATGCCTTATCACTTTGCATAAAGTTAGAAAATTTTATGTTTATTGTGTGATGTTTTAATTTGTTTTTCTTATATTTGAAGTATGCATTGTATTAGTCGAGTGAAAGTGTTATGTATTTTATTCTCAAATCGTGTCCAGAATAAAGACTCCATGAATCCAGATATAGATGAAATTCCTTGTGAAATTATTTTTAACAATGGCATTTAAGATTATATTAAATTTAAAACCCAATTTTGGATATTTTAGATGATCACATGTGTCTTAAATTGACAACAAGATCATTGATGTAAGCAAAAAAAATTCTATTTAATGTTTAACATAAAAGAATTCAAAATGTTTGAGATACTGAATTTTTGCAAAACATTTGTTCTTAAAGACACTTTTTTTATGGGTTTGTGAATTTTGATTGAATCCTTGCTAAAAGGCTTTCCTTTTGTTTTTTGGATGGTTTTATATGAGTGTGATAACTTTGGATGATAAGGGGAATTTAATAATGGTGAATTGTGAACTTCGATTTGTTTTCCTTAATATTCACAACTTGTGGCGTCAAACAATAGGTGCCACCTATTGTCTGATTGTTCATCTGTTTTTGGTTGAACTCCTCTCTGTGAATATGTTACTTGGCACCCGCCTCCACCAGTACAGCCGCTTCGCGTTGCGATTCGAAGTGGCCACAGGCCGGTGCGGCCGAGGCCAGTGTCAGACTGCGCTGTCAGACGACTGACTTCCAAGAAACAGCGCACCAGCCAGTGAAGGTTGCCGAGCCTGCCATGACCTCCACGCGTCATCCCTTTCCCCCGCTCAGTGCAGAAGCACTAGGGCCATCCAGGGAAGAATCACTCGGACGGGTCGATACCCGGAAAGTCAATGCGGGGGTCGGGGCAGGCATCAAAGTCGGGGGAAGGGAAGGGGGGGGGAGGGGGGATGGGAAGGAGGGGTTGGAAGACGGGGGGACCCTGGGAGCATACCGTTGCGCACTCGTGTCCCAAGGGTTGCGCCGGGTTGCCACGCCCCTTCGCTTGCTGATGTCCCATCCCAGGTGCTGGTGGCTCGTCTCTAGGGGGGACCAAGCGCTTCGAGTGTGCAGCCCGTCCTTCAGTTCACGAGTCGGAACCAGGGGAGAAAGTTCCTCAACCCTCGCGCGCGGCGCGGCTTCACTGCGCACATCACCGCTCCTTGCACCAGCGAATTCCGAAGACCTCCAACACAATACGAGGTCTCTCTGGAAGAAATACAAAACCATACCGTTGTCCCACCTTGCCCCTCGCCACCGCTTGACCGGCACCGCGGCGCGGCCGCGCAGACTTCCCGGCTCTCCCCGAGCATGCGCATAAAGGCCCACCTCAACCCGCAAACGACTACTTGTGCTTGACAGCAGCACTTTTCCACTGCCCAGACTGCATAGTATTGGACGGTCTCCCGTCTCGTCCACCCAGCCTGTCGTCGCACAAGACGCTGAAGCGCGGTAGGTCACGCCACGCGCGCCGGCCGGAAGCGCCATACCTACGGCGGTGACGTTGTTGCCAGCGACCATCTTCAGGAAGCCAGGAGAAAACCAAAACGCAAAGCAATCGACGGACACTCCAATTCCGGCGTCTTCGTCTGTAGTGCAGCGCGCGCGCCGCGCAGCAAACTCCAGCGATGGCGGCACGTTTGCGCTGCTCGCGACGATCCTCCTCCTCCTGCGCCTCATGCCTTGCACGTAAGCTCATCTCTGCGCATGCACCCGCCCCTCTGCTGTCCTGCTGACGCTACACCTCTGCCTTCCTTGTCTGTGTGCTTCTTCCTGTCACGTGGTATGGGAGTTGGGGGGGGGGGGGGGGGGGGGGGGGGGGGGGGGGGGGGGGTGGGGAGCTGCCGGGAGACTCACTCGCATGGTCGAGGTCTGCCCGGCGACTAAGCCACCTTGCTACGTCTTCGGATGTTTCCTGGCGGGTCTCGTTTTCCGCGCTGCCTTGGTCTTCTTCGCAACCACCGTGGTGCCTGTGTTCACGGGTGGTCGCTTTTCATTTGACGAAGCCTGCCCTTGCCTGAGGCCGCGTCCCGGTCCCCATCCCTCTGCTCCCTCACTATGAACCCTTCCCCCCGCCCTCGTGTCGGTTCGAGGCGCAGTGGCCGAGGCGGCTGGTAGTTCCCCAGGAAGCCCGTGCGTGCGCCGGGATAGATGCGGGGGTTTGTGAACCATCGGGAGAGCTGTATGTGCAGCGTACAGGAGCACTGCCGCCACCGCCACCGTCACCGCCACCGCCACCGCCACCGCCACCGCCACCGCGCCTCCTCACGGCACACTGCATCGCAGCAGCCAGAGTGGCTGTTGCGCCCGTCGCGTCGCCTCGCGTCGAGTCGTGGATGGGCTGCGTATTGTGGTGTTTCGTGGGGCCCTCTGCCCCGCAAACCATGTGGCAAGAGCCTCTTCCTCATGCGCCGCGCCGCACCACGACGCATTTCCTCTTCCATCTTCTCATTCTTCCATCTTCTCATTCTTCCCCTCCTTCCTCTTTTTCTACTTCTTCTTCTTCTGCCCCTGCTGCTTCTTCTGCCGCAGGTTTCGCTCTCTTGGCAGCCTCAGCGCTCGCCCTCATGGCCATCATGCTGGCCGCCTGCGCAGCGTCCGTGCGCGGCGCGGGCGTGCATTTGGTCGTCGAAGGTGGAGGAAGGGACTCGAGGGCGAGGGGGGGCAGGCGACTGCTGCTGGGGAAGGACGACGAGGGTGAGGACGAGGGAAAGAAGCAGAAAGAGGATGCCGATCAGAAGAAGGCAGAGGAGCAGAAAAGGAAGGAGGAGGAGGAGAAGGCGGCGGAGGAGGAGGAGCAAAGGAAAAGAGCAGAACGAAGGAGAATAGAACAGGCCCAGAAGAAGAATGAAGAAGAGCAGAGGAGGGAGGAACAAGAGCAGCTGAAGAAGGCGGAGGAGCAGAGGAGAATAGCTCAGGCGCAGAAGAAGAGGGAAGAGGAACAAAGGCTGAAGGAGGAAGAGGAAGAAGCTGAGGAAGAGGCGAGAAGGCTTGAGCAAGCGCAGAAGAAGAGGGAGGAGGAACAGAGAAGAGAACAGGAAGAGCTTGAGGAGGAGGAAGAAGAAGAGCGCAAGAAGGAGCAGGCACGGAAGAAGAGGGAAGAGGAGCGGAAGAGGAAGGAAGAGGAAGAATTGGCAGAGGAGGCAGCGAGGAAGAAGAAAGCGGAGGACGAGAAGCGCAGGAAGGAGGGGGTGGATGAGTTAGACACGGAGGAGGAAGAAGTGGTAACAGACACGGAGGAAGAAGCAGTAACAGACACCTCTGAGTTAGACTCCGAGGATCCCGCTCCCTCCCCGGATGAAGAAACTGCCAAAACCGCAAAATCTGCCAAACCGTCTAAGTCCCCCAAACCGCCAAAATCACCAAAGTCGCCGAAGTCGCCCAGGTCGCCTCCTCCCCCATCCCCTCCAGAAGAAGAAGAGCCAGAATCACCTCCCTCTTCCTCGCTCAAGTCTCCCAAACCACCAAAATCCCCCAAGTCTCCCAAGTCCCCCAGGTCACCCCCTCCCCCATCCTCACCCGAAGACGAAGAAGAGCCCGAATCGCCTCCTCCCTCCCCCCCTCCGCCCCGCGTCAAACCCCCGAAGTCTCCCAAACCACAGAAGCCCCCCAAGTCCCCCAAACCCCCCAAGTCGCCGCCTCCCTCTGACGATGGAGAAGGCGACCCCGACTCAGAGGAGGACTTCCCCCCTCCCTCATCCGACGTCGACACGAGCCCTCCCCCTCCTCCTTCCCCATCCCCGCCTCCCGCTCCCTCCCCTCCCCCTTCGCCTCCGCCTAGGTCTCCGTCGCCACCCCAGGCCCCTGCAGGCTCGACGTTCGACATCACCGACTTTGGCGCGGAGGATGGCGGGTCGGACGCTTCGACGGCGATCCGGGCGGCGTACGATGCGGCGTGCGGCTACTCCAAGGTCACTGGCAAGAAGGCGGTGCTCAAGATACCTGGTGAGTGGTGCTGCGGTGTGGCGTGGCGTCGTGCAGCCTGGTGTGGTGTGGTGTGGTGTGGTGTGGTGTGGTGTGGCGAGGGCGGATTGATATGTTTGTACAGAGAATGGAATAGGGTGGTGGATGTGGTGTGGCGTGGCGTATGCCTTTGTGTCACGGACAGCCATCGCAGCTGTGCTCACATGCTCTTTCCAGAGAATTCAGTCTGGTTGAGCTCACATTCTTGTCCTGTGTTGCGTGGTGAGTCGAGCGACTGTTGTTGCTCACACGCTTTGGCACACGACGACAATTCCAAAGCAGCTCTGTCAGTGCCCTACTCTGGGCTCGGACAGCGGGCCCCCTCCCAGGGAGCGTTTTCCCTCACACGAGCCCCCTCCTAACTCCAGCCCCCTCTCCCCTCTCTTCCTCTCTCTTCGTGCGACGCAACGCAACGTGCAGGCGGCACGTTCGCCATCAAGCCGTTCACGCTGGGCGTGAAGGGCCAGGACTGCGGCGGCGCGGGCATCACCATCCAGCTCGATGGCACGCTGCTCGGCCCCTCCAGCGGCTCCGGCGCCAAGTTCTCCGGCGGCGTGCCGGCCGTCATCGACCTCGACTACCAGACCAACCTGGTGGTGACGGGCAAGGGCGTGATCGACGGCCGCGGCGAGCAGTGGTGGAGCAAGGGCGGGGGACGGCCCGTGCTGGTGTACCTCCACCACTGCAGCAACGTCGTCGTTGAGGGCATCACCATGAGGTGAGGGTTGGGATGCAGGAGGTGGAAGGGGGGGTTGGGGGGTTTGGGGGAGGAGGGATGCTTTTCCAAGATGTGTCTATGCTAGAGTACCCAGCAGAGGCTACAGCTGTCATGTGTTGTGTAGCTGGGTTCCCCATTGCTTAACACGTGTGTGGTGTGCGCTGTGGCATGTGGCATGTGGTATGTGGCATGTGGAGTGTGGCATGTGGCATGTGGCATGTGGCATGTGGCATGTGGAGTGTGGTATGCGTGCCAGTGCTCCAACACATGTGCCGTGTTGTGAATCATGGTCATTCCTACCAGGACGTTGGGCAGACTGGTGGTGGGGTGCTTCTCCCCCAAGTTGCCTTCAGTGTGCTCCCTTTGTGTGTGCCTCGGTCCCCTCTCTCACCTCGCCACCCTGGATAGCTCTCTCTCTCTCATTCCTTCCACCACACTGCCCTCCCGGCCCCCATGGCACCTTGACACGCAAGGCCTACTCCTCACCTTCACTCCGCAAGAGGAGTTCTGACCACCATTTATTCCTGTCCAGGCTCTCGCCTCACTCCTTGCCCGGTCCTCAATCCACCTGGTTCCTGTGCTCCACTCTTTTCCTCCTACCCCTCAATCTGCAGGAACTCTCCCTTCTTCCACCTCTCCATCAACCACTGCGAGGGTGTCACGGTGCGCAAGTTCACGACGGACAGCCCAGAGGACAGCAAGAACACAGACGCCATCCACGTCTCGGTGTCTTCCGACATCACCATCTCCAACTGCACCCTCAACGCCGGTGACGACAACATCTCTATCTACGACGGCACGAGCGATGTCACCATCACCGACGTTGTGGCCAACTCTGGACACGGCATCTCGTGAGTGTGCTGCGTGCTGCTTCTGGTTTTTGGACTGAGTTCAAACATCTTGTTTTTGTTCTTGTCTGCTGGGAAGATGCAGCTGTAGCAGCATCCAAAGATCCTCCTCCCCTCCAGTTGCGGGTAGATGCTGCAATGGCAGTGCCATTGCCTACGTTTTGCCGGGTGAGGGGGCACGATCAGCAGCACCACCACATGTGGGCAGAGTGGCGTCACTCGTCCTTTCCTACCTCTTTGGGAGCTTTTGCCGCCCCACATGGCCACCTGGCATGCATCATGCGAGCTGAGCCTGGAAGGCTTTCGCCGAAAACAACCGAGCGCAACTTTCTCGGTCATCTGCCTTGCACTCAACACCCCACCCCCCC
>SZWC01002006.1:130615-183903 GCA_023375785.1 Penium margaritaceum | reverse complement strand
AGCATGATCGCCCGGAGTGCCCACAGCTGTGTGCCCCCTGAGGTACCCAGGCGCGTGTAAATACGCATGGCGCGTCGCCAGTAATCCGCCGCAGGCTCCGCTGGTCCCTGACGAAGCGAATGGAAAGCGCGGATGTGGGACGCACGCGTGGCGTGCGTCTCTGCGGCCAGTAGGGACAGCGCCAGATCCCAGCCTCCACGAGGATCAGCTCCGGTGCCTGTGCCAGCCTCGCCAAGGAAGGGGCGGAAGTCGACGACAGTCTCGCGTGGCATAGCGTAAAGAAGTCCTCGCATGGCCCGAGCAGCTGTCGACACCTGTGCTGGGTCTGTAGTCTGGTATGGGCTGTGGTAGTACGGCCAAACTCCCTCGGAGGTGGCCCACACCTGAAACAGGATCTCCCAGCAGTCAAACCCATCCTCGATGATGTACCGTGGGGGTGGTGCCTCAAAGTCCTTTGGCTGCCGCTCCGTGGGAAGAGCAGCCGCAGGCTGAGGAGGGCGAGAGACAGGGAAGAAACCTGGAAGGGGATAGTCACCGGGATAGTCAGGTGACGGTCGCACCGTAGGCACCACAGGAGATCTGGTGCCCGTCTGCAGCTGACGGAGGCGCTCCTGAAGGACCCGGATGTCATGATCCGGGGAGTCGTCTGTCATGCCTGGCATGAATGGCTCATCATCCAGGAGGTCTGAAGGTGGTGGGTCAGGCCGAGCACCTGTACCAGGTCCCTGAGCTGACTGCTGTGCAGAGAACGCGACGCCGGTAGCTCCCTCGGAACCCTGCCGTGGAGCTGAGGACTGGCCACGCAGAAGCTCAGTCAGCGTACGGGTGAGTGGGTCAGGTCGAGCTCCTGTAGATGGTGCACGAGCTGACTGCTGTGTAGGGATCGCGACGTCGGCAGCTCCCTCGGAAACCTGCCGTGGGTCTGTGGACTGGCTACGCAGGAGCTCAGTGAGCGTGCGGATGGCCTCAGTCTGCTCCCGCTGGAGGCGGCGCATCTCAACCTGCTGGCTCCGCAGGTCCTCAATGGCCTGCGAGCGTGGGCTCAGGACGCCAGAGGAGGAGGAGGAGGGATCACCAGTCGCCTTCCCCTTGTCCGACTCCATGTCGCCTCTCAGTATGGACAGACAGGTCAGGTTTGTCGGATTTCGAAAACGTCAGCGTTTCTCGAGGAGTTGTGACGCTGGCAATTTTTGACTCTCCGGCCAAAAATTTGTCCAAGTATGGTGCTGACGTCAGCAGGTGGTTGCTGACATCAGCACGACCTGATGACGTCAGCAAGCAGGATGCTGACGTCAGCATCGATGCTGACGTTTTTTTTTGTTGTTCTGCTCGCGGTCCTGCGCGAGCGTGCAGCCGCCCAGTGGCGGTTGCGCGGAGGCTGCGCGGAAGCTGCGCAGCAGCTTCCGCCTAGCTGCTGCTGCAGCTGCGCAGGCAGCTGCAGCAGCAGCGGCGTGGCTGCGTGCGCGGCGGTGGCAGCAGCAGCTGCACGCTGCCGCTGCTGCTGTTGCGCGCTGTAGCAGCAGCTCGCTGCCGCCGCCGCCCGCTGCTGCTGCTGCACTGCCGCGCTGCCACGATGCCGCTGCTGGTGCGCTGCTACGCTGCTGCTGCTGTAGCTGCTGCCGCCGCTGCCGCTGCTGCTTCTGCTGCTGCAGCTGAGCTGCAGCTGCTGGTGCTGCTGCCGCCGCTGCGGCTGCTGTTGCCGCCGCCGCCGCTGCGGCTGCTGTGCTGCTGCTGCCGCCGCTGCTGCTGCGCTGCTGCTGCCGCGGCTGCTGTCACGCTGCTGCTGCGGCTGTGGCTGCTGCGCTGCTGCTGCTACTCAGCTGCGGCGGCGGTGGGAGAAGGGAAGCTGGCACCGCCGCCGCCACGCCTCTCTGCGTGGTGGTACGCGTCGCTGCTGCCGTCTCTGCAGCTGCGATCTCACGTTGACGGCGGTCGACCGTCTCCAACGGGTCCCAGAAGATCTGCTGCAGCGGTGACTCTCATTGCTGCTGCTCTGCTGCGTCTCTGCTGCGCAGCTCGGTGAGATCTGTCTCACCGCTCTGATACCATGAGAAACTGCTAGGAAGCTTCCTAGCCTTGCTGCTGCTGACGTGGCGACACTGTCCAGTCAGNTGACGCACTAGCAAGCAGGCAGGTGCAAGAAACAGCAAGGATCAGGCTAGGGAGACGCGCAAAGTCTCATAAGCTTCAATAGCTTAGTAAATGCAGAGAGAGAATGACAACTGACAGGTCCAGGGCATAAATACCTGCCGCGGCGCACGGCGGGTGTCGCACGCGGCAGTCCAAGAGCTGTCCTAAAACCGGCCCAAAACCACTGTTTTGGCCATAACTCTGCGCACACATGTCAGAATCCTATGCCGTCTGAACCTAGACGTGCAGAATCAAAAGACGCACGCAACGACTGGTCACATGCATGCATCCATCGACTGACAGCGAGTATATAATGCAAAAACATGCAAATGGGCCTCATGCCCAGTCCGCCGAAAGGCGCCTGCAAGACGTAGAAGGCACAGCAAAGAGTCCCGGTGACATCTGGGGCTCTGGAACAGTGGTCGGTCAGCTCCAGACGGGTAGTCCGCCGCCTGTCGTCGCGCCGGTGTCACCAGGGCCGCCTGCCTCAGGGATCTGCACGAGTATGGACACGGCCGAGTGGTCACAGTAAACTGTACAGGAACGTCACAAAGCACAACATGGCTATCATAGGCACTGCCTGGGTTCGGGCAGCCATAACTCTTTGTTGCTATTTTTCTAGCTGATTCTGACCACACGACTGCATTCGCAGCGCCGGTATTATGGTATGGTCCAGTTTTCAGGCAAAACGGACGACACCCGGGTTTTGGGCTGTCGGGCGTCTGGCAGGGCTCACCGAGAAAACCCTGCCTGCCATAAAATAGGTCTAGGACTATTTTCTCATTGGCTGGTTAGTTGAGTAACAAGTTCTACACTAGTGGGGGAGAGGTAGAACTTGGAGGGGTCTCCCATTGTTTCTCATTCTTCATTCCTAATCAGTCACTTTCAGTTAGGAGCTGCTTTCTGGCGCTAGCTCTGGCGCGCGCGTTTCTGAGTAACAAACCCAGAGCTTCCAGACTTAGACTCTAGAGCAGCAGACTGAGGGGGCAGCATACTTAAGTAACGATCGTGCAAGCCCGCACGCTGCATCAACAACGCTGCTGCCCCAACCTGCTGCCTAGGATTTCTAGCTTGGTATCAGAGCCAGAGCGTAGCAGCAGCAGCAGAAGACTGGCGTACAGGTGCCAGACAACGCCGGCGGACCCCCATATGTGCCAGAGCAGGGGAAATGCTGCCGGAATTTTTCCGGCAGCATTGACCCGCCTGGTGGCGGCGTCAGATTTTTTCCCACGGCCATGAGGCCAGGGGATATGCTGCCGAACGTTTTTCGGCAGTACTGACCCCCACGCGTGACGCGAGGAGGTGAGCGGCAGGCCGCGTCCGACACCTGCGGGCGACGACGCACGCTGCAACGTTATCCAGATGCAGTGAGTGGCACCAGAAAGCAGTAGCAGTAGCCTACAGCAGCGGCAGCCACAGGCAACGGCATCGAGCAGTGGTAGCAGCAGCCAGCAACAGATGCGTGCAGCAGTAGCAGTAGGTAGCAGTAGCAGCTCGCAACAGCCCGCAGCAGCAGCAGCCCACAGTAGCAAGCAGCAGTGACAGCCAACAGCAGCAGCCCGCAGCAGCAGCCCGCAGCAGCAGCAGCAACGGTAGCAAACAGCAGTAGCAGCAGCAGCAGCAGCAAGCAGCAGCAACAGCAAGCAGCAGCAGGAGCGAGCAGTAGCAGTAGGGAGCAGCAGCTACAACAGCGAGCAGCAGCAGCAGTAGGCTGTAATAGCTGCAGCAGCAAGCCGCAGCAGCAACCCACTACAGCAGCAACAGTAGCGAGCAGCTGCCTGCAGCAGTCAACAGCGGTTACTGCTGCTCGCAGCCCGCAGCTCGCCGCGAGCGACGGGCTGCGGGCAGCGAGCCCGCTGCTCACAACAAACAGCGGGCTCGCTGCCCGCTGCCCACAACGAGCAGCGGAGCCAATTGTGAAAGACGAAAGGAAAGGAAAAAAATAGAACAAAAAATCCTCCACCCCACCAGCTTCTCTGCCACGACTACAGCGGCTGCCATAGCTGCTATAGCAGCCACAACAGCCGTAGCAGCCCGCAACAGTAGCACTAGTTGCTGCTGCAACTACAGCAACAGCAGCAGCAGCAACAACAGCAGCAGCAGCAGTTGTAGTAGCGGCAGCAGCAACAACAGCAATATCAGTAGCGGTAGCAGTAGGTGCTGTAGCAGCAGCAACAACAACAGTTGCTACAGCAATGGCCCCAACAACCACCGCTGCTGACGTCAGCATCCTGCTACTGACATCACTACTGATGTCACTGCTGATGTCATCAACACAAAAAAAGGGGGGAAGAAAACCAAAGGATGGGTAGGGAGTCATCTACAGTAGTAGCCTTGTAGATAACGCGGTGGCAGCTGCTGACGTCAGCCGCCCTAAGCTGACGTCACTGCTGACATCAGCAACACAAAAAAAAGAGAAAAAAACCAAGGGGTACCAAACCATGGCTGGCAGCCCGAGTGGGGAGGGGTCCTCGAATGTTGGGGGGACCCCCAGCCCCCCTTTCTTGCAGCAGCTACAGTAGCAGCAACAGTAGCAACAGCAGCAGGAGCAGCAACAGCAACAGTAGCAGCAACAGTAGTAGCAGCAGTAGCAGCAGTAGCAGCAGCGGCAACAGCAACAACAACAGTAGCAACAGCAGCCCTCTGGCATCGTTGGCGGCAATCCTGACCCCCTGGCTGCTCTTCAGCAACAGCTCGCCGCCCTGACGCAACAGCTTGCAGTGCTACAGCCATTGGCCTCCCAGACTACCACCAGTGCACCGACACCATTCACCGCTCCAGGGCACGCAAGCCTAGTTGTGTCTGTTGCCACATACTACCTGGTGCAACAGCAGACTCAATGCCAGCGGTAGATGGTGACCTCCGTCCTTGGCCCCACTTTGGGTGCCGACCGCAGGCAGAAGGACTTTGAGACGCCGCCGCCGCTGCTTCAGGCCGGCGAGCAGTTCCGGAGCTGGGAGCTCAACTTCCGGATCTGGGCGCAGGGTGAGGGCCTATGGGCATACTACACCCTCCCGTATGAACCCACCTTGGCCGACCAGTTATATGACGCTGGTCATGTCGTACGTGCTCTAGTCCCTGTCGCCCCTCCGGCTTCCTGCCTCGCCCTAGAGCCCTTCTTCGGCGACTTTGCCACTGTCACCACCCCAGACCTTGCAGCCGCGTGGCACGTCCTCACTCGTCCCCATCGCCTGTCCAGCGAGGCTGAGACCAGCCCCCTGCTGCGGGAGTTCAACTCCCTACACATGGGGGAGACCGAGACGGTCACCGCCTAGTGGTAGCGGGTGGAGGACATCCTTCGTCACCTCGGCACCTCTGCCCCCATCCCCTCTAGCCGCGCTCCTCACCATGAAGCGCGGTGCCACTGATGCTTACGCGAACGTCTTCGTACACTACTCTCACGACGTCCTCTCCACCATGGCGGCCCAGGGCACCCTCATGCCCTGGGCCTACGAGCTCTTCCTTTGGATTGAGGAAGCTCGTCTGGAGTCCCGACTCCAGCGCACGGAGGCTCTCGCCTCCCCTGTCGTCGCCTCCGTGGCCGTCGCCTCCGTGGCCTTCGCCTCCGTGGCCGTCGCCTCCCCCGACACAGCTACCTCATCTTCGTCGGGGAAGAAGAAGCGTCGGAACAAAAAAGGCAAGGGTCAACAGCAGTAGTAGAAGTAGCCGTCGACCGGGTCCAGCGGTGGCGGCTCGGTCTGCCACAACTGTGGCCAGCCCGGGCACGGGTGGTATACATGCCCTCTATCGACGGACGAGGCGCGCATCATCGCCACCATGCGTGCCGTCTCGCCTCAGCCGCCGTTGCTGTCACCGGCTCTGACGCCTCGGCCTAGTCCAGCAGCTCCACCACTCCGGTCGCTTCGCCAGTCCAGCCGACACCAGCGCTACAGCCGCACCATCCGTAGCCGTCGGCGCCTCCATTTCCTTTGTTGGCACAGTCCTCCTCATACCCGGGCTCCGGTGTCATCACTCCGCACTCAGTCTACACTCCCGGGCCGTCCTCCTGCGAGCGTCAGCTGGAGCATTTCATCGTGCTCCAGATTGGCCTGCCTCGCCCTCCTCCCCAGAGAAGTACGAGTTGTATCACCTCCTGCTCTCTTGCCCAGCCCTGCATGACTGAGACTAAGCTGCGGTCGTGTCCCGTCTCCTCGTCTGTCTCGTCATCTCCCATGGTCTCCTCTGCCCCGTTCCATGACGACGTTGCGTGGCTTGACGATTGGCAGTCTCGGTTCGCGCCTCCTTCCACCGCGTCCGCGTCCCTTGCTTGCTGCCATGTGAGCGTTAGCGATCTGGCGACCCCGGTCCAGGACCCTGCTGAGACCTGGATCATTGAGTCCGGGGGCAGGCATCACATGACGGCCTCTTGTGAGGCCTTTAGTATGCTCGGTCCTGTAGGCGATGTCTCCGGTGTCCGGACGGGCTCTGGACAGGTGTCGCCTGTCAGTGGTGTTGGCGTCGTTCGTTTCCGTTGTCCTTCCGGTGACGTCTTTTTGACCGATGTCCTCTTCGTCCCAGGTCTCGAGCTCAGCCTCCTGTCCGTCACTGCCCTTGACCGCATGAGCATGGACGTTGTGCACTCGCGAGGTGTTGGCACTGTGTCGTTGCATCCGTCTGGTCTTGTCGTACTGCACGCCACCGCCCGTGGCAACCTGTGGCATGTACCTTGCGTCTCCTCCTCTCTTTCCGTCTCCTCCCCGTCGGCCGCCACAGGCCATGTGTTTGTCACCAGTACGCTCTCTCCTCAACACAACCGCCTCTTGCACCACCGCCTTTGCCACGTCCACTCTGCCACCGTAGACAGCATGCTCTGCACCCAGCCGGCGAAGGGCCTTGACCCAGAGACCTTCCCTCTCCCGTGCCCCAGCGAGTGCATTGATTGTACTCAGGGGAAGATGCACCGGTCCACGTACCCTTTGTCTTCTTCCCGTGTATCCGCCCCTCTCGCCCTCGTCCATTTGGGTTTTATGGGCCCTCTCCCCACCGAGTCCGTCGACGAGCATGGCCGTTATGTCCTCACCCTCACTCACGACTATTCTTGCGACCGCTTGGTCTTCTACCTTTGGCAGAAGAGCGATGTCGCCCGAGCCATCCAGGACTTTCTTGTCCTAGCGGAGTGTGAGTGTGGCCGCTCTCTTCGCCGCTTTCGCTCCGATCGTGGTGGTGAGTACATAGGTGAGACCACGGCCTTTCTCGCCTCCCGCGGGGTCCACCATGAGACGTCTGCACCCTACACGCCCGCTCTGAACGGTGTCTCCGAACGATGGAACCGCACCATGGCCGACACTGTCCACACCATGCGGGTCGAGTCAGGTCTCTCCGATGGCTTCTATTTTGAAGCCATGGCCTACATGACCTGGGTCTTGAACCGGATTCCCCACGGTCCCCTTCCCTCCCAGTCCAAGCCGTACCAGCATTGGTGCAGTCAGCGCGTTGACCTCCGCCCGGCTCACGTCTGGGGCTGCGTGGCCATTGTGTGGCTGCCCGCCCCGCAGCAGGGCGGCAAACTCGCCCCCTGCGGACGTCCCTACACCTTCCTCGGTGTCTCTTGTCAGTCCAAGGCCTGACGCTTCTGGGATCCCTCCAGGCACTGCATCGTCGAGTTGCGCGATGCCTTCTTCTTCAAGGACCTGTTCCCTCGTGACCTCATTCGCTCCGGCTCGTCCGTGTCTATCCTGTCGCGTGGGGGAGTGGTGAGTCCGTCCTCTATCCTGCTGCTTCCGAGTGACACATCCCTCAGTCCCTCGGAGCCGACAGCCCCAGGAGCGTCTGCTGATCCCTCCGGGCCGGCAGCCCCACTCGCGTCCACTGGCCCCTCGCTCCAGTCACGTCCACTGGCCCCTCCGGGCCGGCAGCCCCGGTCGCGTCCACTGGCCCCTCCGGGCCGGCAGCCACAGTTACGTCCACTAGCCCCTCCGAGCCAGCAGTCCCAGTCGCGTCTACTGGCCCCTCTAGGCAGGCAGCCCTAGTCTTGTCCACTGGCCCCTCCGAGCCAGCAGCCCCAGTCACATCTACTGGCCCCTCCGGGCCAGAAGCCCCAGTCGCGTCTACTGGCCCCTCCGGGCCAGCAACTCCAGTCGTGTCACTGGTCCCTCCGGGCCGGCAGTCCCAGTTGCGTCCACTGGCCACTTCGGGCCAGCAGCCCCAATTGCGTCCACTGGCCCCTCTAGGCCAGTAGCCCCAGTTGCACCCGCTGGCCCCTCCGGGCCAGCAGTCCCGGTTGCATCCGCTGGCCCCTCCAGGCCAGCAGCCCCGTCCGCCTCCGTTGACCCTTCGGACTCAGTGTCATCGCCTGCCCTGCCACGCTACACACGTGGCTCAGGCGGCAGCTTCTGACCAAGGCCGTCGGTGAGCGCGCAGACCGTCACACCACGCTCCGTGGTGCCTTGACCCCCCGTGGCTCCACGTATCTCCTCCACTCCCACGGTCGTGAGTGGGGATCTTGGCACCAAGGCCCTCGGTTTGACCACCTCGGCCATCATTGCAGACCTTCACCCGGGCTCTGCACTGAGCTACGCCATGCTTCATCACGAGCATCGGCACGCTGTCGAGGCTGCACTTGCGCACATCCCACCTGGGGCTCGAGATGCACACGCTCTCTCAGTCCGCTCCACATCACGCCCGGAGGACCCAGCCACCCTGCGCAAGGCATGAGCCTCTCCTGAGGCCACACACTGGGACGCTGCTTGTGCCGATGAGCTCGCTGCCATCCGACATCACCACATGTACGACCTCGTCGACCTTCCCCCAGGTCGGAAGGCCATCGGTGCCAAGTGGGTCTTTCGGCGCAAGTGGAAGCCCGACGGGTCCTTGGACAAGTACAAGGCCCGCCTTACAACTAAGGGCTTTGCCTAGATTCCTGGGGTTGATTACGACCAGATCTTTGCCCCAGTTGGCCGATTCTCTACTAGCCGGGCGCTCTTCAGCCTGGTCGCCCAGCATGGGTGGGAGCTACATCAGATGGATGTGAGCAATGCCTTTCTCCATGGCTCACTGGAGGGTGAGGAGCTCTACATGGTGCAGCCCCCAGACTTCGACGATGGCACTAGGAGAGTCTAGCTGCTGCGGAAGGCCTTCTATGGCCTGAAGCAGTCGCCTCGGTGCTAGAACCAGGAGATCAGCAGCACGCTCCTTCGCGACGGGCTCCAGCGCACCACCGTTGACCCCACACTGTTTGTCAGTCCGTGAGGCCAGACTTTTACTGTTGTTCCGGTTTACGTTGACGATCTCCTCATTGCGTCGCCAGACACGGCTACCATCCAGCGTGCCAAGGAATTGCTGCACACCACCTACCAGATGAAGGATCTCGGATCTGCCAGAGTCTTCCTGGGCATGGAGCTCGAGCATGATCGCTCCCAGGGCGTCCTGCACATCCACCAGGCCGCCTATATGTAGACTCTATCCACCCGCTTTGCGGAGGACCTACCACTCGTACCGAGCGCATCTTCACCCATGTCACCTAGTGGCCAGGTGAAGCTGAAGAGTCCTGATCCAGGAGTTGTGGGGGAGCCGATTGACGTGACCACGTACCTGCGAGTCATCGGGTCACTAATGTTCCTGCCGACAACGACGCGCCCAGACATCGCGTTCGCCGTCAACCTCCTAGTCCAGTTCTCTCAGGAACCGCGTCACCTCCACTACGAGGCCGCGATCCGAGTACAGCGCTATGTCGTCTCGACTCCTCGACGAGGTCTCATGTTCCGCCGCCAGCCGTCCGTGTCGCGGTAGGCTACACCGACAGTTACTGGGCCGGTAGTCCAGACGGTAAGAGTCGCACAGGCTGGATCTTTCTGATTGGCGGCACAGCTGTGTCCTGGCGTAGTGGCAAGCAGGGATGCATTGCACGCAGCACTGTTGAGGCTTAGTACGTGGCCCTTGCCTCTGGCGCGTGTGAGAGTGTGTGGTTGCGTCATCTGTTGTCCGAGTTGTGTCAGTCTGTCGCATCCATCACGTAGCATTGTGACAATGAGAGTGCCATGGCCATCACCGACAATGACGGCCTCCATCACACACGCACAAAGCACATCAACGTTGAGTATCACTATGTACGTTCATTGTTGCATGACGGCAACATCAGCATCGTGTGGGTTGAGACAGCACGGCAGTTGGCTGACTTTTTGACCAAGGCATTGAAGCGTGACTCGTTCAAGAAGGCTGTGAGTTCGGTTCGCGAACGTCCGTGAGTGGCTCTCTTTGTCTCTGCCTGCGTTTCTGTGTGGCCTGGAGGAGTGTGGTCGTTGACTATGTCTCTGCCCGCACATGTGCACTACGCCTGTGAGTCATGGAGGAGTGTTGGTTTTCGTGCATCTCTCATTGTACTATGTTGTGTCCTCCCGGCTTGTGTTCATCGGCGTGCAGATGACTGACGGCGAGACTCGACACTGCTCGAGTGTCGCTCGGTGGAGCCGGCGCTCGCTGAGGCCCACTCACCGTTCGTTGGAGCCTCCTTTCTCTGGTGACGCAATCAGCTCCATCAGCAGGCCTCCTCGGCGGTCGGGCCGCCGGCGGTCACTGCAACTGCAGATGCTGTCTGCATGCACCCAGCGTTGTCTCTGGTCGTGGCGTTGCGTCTGCAGCATCATGTTGTGCCTAGGGTCCATGTCTCCTGCTCTGTGGCCCTGTTTGGCATCACTGGCTGTCATAGGCACTGCCTGGGTTCGGGCAGCCATAACTCTTTGTTGCTATTTTCTAGCCGATTCTGACCGCACGAATGCGTTCGCAGCGTTGGTATTATGGTATGGTCCAGTTTTCAGGCAAAACGGACCACGCCCGGATTTTGGGCTGTCGGGCGTCTGGCAGGGCTCACCGAGAAAACCCTACCTGCCAGAAAATAGGTCTAGGCCTATTTTCTGATTGGCTGGTTAGCTGAGTAACAAGTTCTACACTTGTGGGGGAGGGCTAGAACTTGGAGGGGTCTCCCATTGTTGCTCATTCTTCATTCCTAATCAGTCACTTTCAGTTTTCAGCGGCTTTCTGGCGCTAAGGCTGCACACAAATCCTTGGATTCGTGAATCTGGTTCACGAATCCCGAATCCGGACCCGGATTCAGGAATCCGGATCCAGGGTCGGGTCTCATATGGGGATTCGGGAATCCACTCACGAATCTTTGGGGAGGGGGGGGTCGTAAATCCATAAGCCAGTCAGTTCAAATCTGACAATCGGACTCGTCGTTTGGTGTTTCAAAAAATCGATCTCTCGGAGGGTCGGCGTGCGACCCTCCGAGAGATCGATTGAGATTGATCTCTCGTCACTCCCAAGCACGTTTCACGCGTGTGCCAGGTCTGTGACCTGGCACATGCGCCAAGCCTCAGAAGCTGACAGCCGCGCTAATTAGCGCAAATCATGCATGTGCCAGGTCAACTTCCTGACACATACATGATATGGCATTCGCCACTCGCTCGCACGTTCTCCACGAGCGAGCGGCGATTCATTCTGGGTCTTGCAGCAAATGCGGCGGACGTGCGATGACCTGACTGACGTCCTTTGGACAAGCCAGGTCATCAAAGCCTGGCATCGAGCCAGTCAGGGGTCCGACCTGACTGGCAGGCTTGGCTTCCGTAGCGATCGGGACACTGCCACATCGCACATGCAAAGATCGGGAATTGAACAAGGTGTCATCCTTTTTTTTTTTCAAGGAGCCGTATACTGTCTTGGCTACAGTCGAGACTAAGAAAATCTAAGAATTCGCCAAGATTCGTGAATCCACAAGGATTCGCGAATCTTGGATTCGGATTCGCGAATCCGGATCCAGCAGTGGATTCGGACTCTCGAATCCGAATCTAGCTTCAGATTCGCGAACCGGATTCGGTGTGCAGCCTTATCTGGCGCTAACATCGGCGTGCGCGTTTCTGAGTAACAAACCCAGAGCTTCCAGAATTAGACTCTAGAGCAGCAGACTGAGGGGTCAACAGACTTAAGCAACGAGCGTGGAAGCCCGCACGCTGCATCAACAACACTGCTGCCCCAACCTGCTGCCTAGGATTCCTAGCTAGAAATCCATACCAACATCTCAGCTGATAGCGCCAGCAACAACCGGTGCGCTCTCACGGGCTCTCCAGTGTTTTCTCCATGACCACCTCCCGATGCCCATTTTCCCAGTGGCACTATACTTGCGCATTCATGATGCAGTTACGTAGAGTTTCTGTTTCTGCACTGGCGCTTCTTTCGGTTTGTTATTTGGACAAGCGAGGAGCCCGTACGCCTGTCGAAGTCTCTCAGTCTCTGGAGCTTGCAGCCGGGTCTACCTATTTTCTGACTGGTTGGACGCACATGCTTGGTTGCGCGCACGTGGGTGATACTAGTTCACTTGTCTGTTGTTACCTAACTTGTCTTCCACGTTTCAAAGCATATCTTTGCCGTCTTTCCACCTTTCAGAGTACCGTTTGTCATGTTGTGTTCTATACGGCGTGGCCTCTCACACATCAGTGGGACCAGAGGCATCTGGGCTGGGCTAGATTGGCTGGGGCGTACAGGTCCTGGCGACGTAGAGGCCCTGAGCAGAGAACTCACCCAGATGTGCCTGAGAGCAAAGTTGCAGGCTTCATGATGTTGTGATTAGCATTTACAGATCTAACAATGGAGAGTAACACGTGAGTAGACATGCCTCCCCATACGCTCGTGATCGATGTGGTTCTATTCCTGATGGTATGCATGCATGGCTAGGAGTATTCTTGTTGGCACAGGGTTGCTGATCCTATGAGGCCACACTCACTGTTATGCCGAAGTGTGAGATAACCACGGCGGCATTTTGCCGACTGGTTCGGTTTGGACCCGGGGTGGCCGCCGGGCCCCATGTCGAGCTACTCGCGTGGGTGGCCCGGTCAACCCTTTGCTAAGAGTTTGCTAGCCCGTGACACCCACTTACTTGTTGTTGACTCTTGCATTCTCTAGACAAGGGTTTCTTGCACTCTGCTCTCCATGTCGCCATGGATCCATGGTGCCACCGTCCTTGCTAGACAGCCTATTTCGACAGTTGACACTACCCGTTAGTATCAGAGTAGGAGGGACAACACCCTCCTCCTCCTCGATCCAAGCCTTACGTGGAATTGTATGGTCCACACTTTGCACTGGCATCATCTGCCCCGCAGCTCCGTGCCTACTGCTCCGTAACCCTACTGCCCGGCATTCTGTGCGATATAGCTCCGCTCCGCAGCACATTCACTGGCTAGCACTATCTGCCCGACATTCTCTGCCACAAAGCTCAGCTCTGAAGTATTGCTGCAACCCGGCATTCTCTGCCCCGTACTTCCATGATTCCACAGCTCTGCAACCCTACTCCCCGACGTTCTCCATCACGTAGCTCTGCTCTGTAGCACAATAGCTCTGCATCGGCATTCTTTTCCCCGTAGCTCCTCGCCTACCGCTCCGCAGCCCTGTTGCACGGCATTCTCTACCACGCTGCTCTGCTCTATAGCAAAGCAGCTTTGCACCGGCATCCTCTGCCACGTAGCTCAGCACCGTAGTACACCTGTAGCTTGGCATTCTCTACACTGTAGCTCCGCGACTTCATAGCTCCACAGCCCTGCAGACCGGCATTCTCCGCCACATACCTCTGCTCCGCAGCACAACACCTTTGCGCCAGCATTCTCTGCCCCGCAGGTCTACAACTACTGCTCCGCAGCCCTGTTACACGGCATTCTCCGCCGCATTGCTCTGCTTCGCAGCACAGCAGCTTTGCACCAGCATTCTTAGCCAAGCAGCTCCGCTCTATAACAAAGCAGCTTTGCGTTGGCATTCCCTGCCCTGCAGCTCAGCAGTTGCCTCTCCGTTGCCTTACTTCACGGCACTCTCTGCCACGTAGCTCGGCCACATAGCACAGCTCCTAGGAGGCATTCTCTACCCCATAGCTAGGTGACTGCATAACTCCACGACCCTGTTGCCTGGCGTTATCCTCCATGCTGCTCTGCTCCACAACACAACAAATTTACACCAATATTCCCTACCACGTAACTCCATTCCGTAGCACAACAGCCTTGCGCCTGCATTCTCAGCCATGCAGCTCCGCTCCGTAGCACAATTGTTGCCCGACATTCTCTGCCCCGTAGCTCCGCAGCACAACAATTGTGCATCTTCACAGCACATTCTCTACACCTCAGTAGCAGTAGCAACAGGCGCATTCGCGGCCTGTGTCTCCACCCGGGCTTCTTCGCCAGTAACGGAGCTGATCCCTACCTCTTTGTGCGTGAACGTTACCCCATCAAAGAGGAGGTCGTGTACTACGAGGAGATGGCAGAGCATCAGGTGTGTTCTCGTCGCCGTTGGGAGATTCCAGGTTACTACCCCGGGATCCCGCAGTCGATTACACTTGTACACTGCCACAAGATCATCGTCATCCTCAATCATATGTAAGCTATCGCGTTGCCCATAGGAAGCGTCGGCAGAGTCAGCGTGTCGTCACCAGCCGGGCGGGACCATCAGCATCAGCAGCACCAGTAGCACTCATTAGATCTTCCACTCGTCATGCTGCATCTCGAGCAGCCTCGATTTTGGTTGCTGACTCCTTTGCTTCATTCAACATCTTCTTAGTTTTGGATGCTACGCTTGTCTCCAGTGCTACCGCATCATCTACTTTTTCTTCCATAGTGCTGCACGTGCTCTGCAGTTGGTAGGACAATTGACTCTTACACAGCTGCTGAAGTCGATCAGGAACCACTTGGAGTAGCTGTCGTCAACGTCGCCACTCAAGTAGCTGTCGCGGCTGATGTAGTCGCAACTGCAGCAGCCACGGCAACCACTGCTCTCTCCAGTGCAGTTGCTTCCACTCATTCCTCTACTGCCCACGTGTCATCTGCAACTTCGTCATCACCACTTGGCCACCACCTGCACATCCTCGTCACTACTGCAGTGGCCATCTCCACCCTCACTATTCCCGCCTTGACTGGGGTCGTCTGTCTGACTGTCTCCACCTCTTCCTCTATCGCAATCATAACAGCCTCCGTAGCAGCTGCGCTTCCTCCCCTGTTTGCCTTGTGGTGCTAGTGCTGGTGAGCTTGGCATGCTCATCCCCTTGCCCCTTCTCTCTTTCTTCTCTCTCTTCGTGGCCGTCTTTGTGCATTCCGGTCTATTGCCTTACAACACAACCTTGATTCGCATCCACCATACATTTCCACGCCCACTAGGGCAAGGAAAACTCTACAAAATTTTCTTTGGAAGAGTCTTTTCTCACTCATCATGACTGTTGATGGTGAACAATATGTTGTCCTGCAGGAAGAGCTGTGGCAAGAGCACGCGACTCTCCAAGCCGCTCATAGCACGACGCAATGTGCCTTAGCGGTGGCTGCTGCAGGCGCAGCCACCGCTAAGGCACTTACACTACCCCCACATCGCAAACCTGACTTTGACTCAGCACCACCTCATTTCTTCTCTAAACTCACCTTCTCTTCTTAGAAAACTCGCTTTAGTGCATGGGTCCAAGGCGAACAGCTCTCGGAATACTACCACGAGCCTAACCCCTGGGCAACCCCCCCTTTGTCCCAACCCATGCGAACTCTGCACGTGCTGTCCATGCCCTCATCCGTCCTAGACCTGATGACCTCACTAATGAGATAGGATCCTACAATGCTGACACCACACGTCTTACGCCTGCTTGCCCCATTGGCGCTTACGCTCTCATTAAGCGTTGCACTATTGTCACAAGACACAACACACAGAGTGTTCTCACTGTGCAGTTCAACACTTTATCCATGTGTTCTGATGAGACTACAAATGCCTATTGGGCCCGTAGTCTTCGCCTGCTAGGCGACCTTGGCAAGGCAGCTCCAGACAGCTCCCTGAAGTCCTCTCCATCGTCAACGGCCTCATTCTCAAACTGTCCAGAATTTTTAGGGAGGTGAAAGCATCTGAGCTTGTGAGTCTTGCATCGGAGCCAGTTCCCGTTGACGCTCCACCTGGCATAGTGTCCTCAGGGAGTTCATTGCCCAGCGCCTCACAGACTGGCAGAGTGCTGTGCAAAACAAATGCATCCATCGTGCGGCAGTCAAAGCTGCTACCACTTCACTCCCTTCTTCCTCCGCATCCTCCACCTCTATGCCCTCACCCTCCACACTGGCCACCTCTCTTATAGTGGTTGCACTAAGGGTAAAGGCAATGGTACCGGCGGCCCTGGCACCAGTGGTTCGTCCAGCCGTGGCAAAGGGAAGGGGCATGGCGGCTCCTCCTTTTCCACGTCCACCTCTAGCATTTTCACATGCTAGAACAAGGGCGCTACATGTCACTCTACACCGAAGTATCCAGCGCCGCCGGACAAAGAACGCCTTGCGTCTGCTATGCCGGCACATTGGACATGCACCTCCAGCACCTCCGAGAGCTCTCCTCGCGCCACTTCGTCTACAGCTCCCGCCAGCCGCAACCCCCTGGTGTTCACCGATGCAGCAGCCTATAGCACTGTTGCAGCACCACCTCCACCTCCTTATCCCTAGGGATAGCCCCGAGAGTATGGAGGGCTTGTCTGCTACCGGACCCCCACCAGTCCATACACTCCAACCTCGTGGGCCTCTACCATATACTCATCCTGGCACTCTTCCTCCGGTGTTGTCATCACTCCCGACCTACCTGAGGATGCCCGTCAATTGGGCGTTGCCCTCTCCCATGTAGTCCACCAGCGTCATCTCCTTGATCAGGGAGGTGAGAGCGGGCGTTCGGGGTCAGAGTCACTTGCGTGTGTCGTTGATGGGACCTTGCGTGGTTCAGCTTCCGGTTACGTCCAGGGATTTCTCTTTGCTGAAGTCTCATGGATTGAGGAGTAGCAATCTTTCTGCTAAACTCATGGTCTTGCCGTCTATGGTCATAGTCTTCCGCCCCACACTGCCGTCGCCGTAGTAAGTCGTGACCTTGTCACTATTTGTGTGTCGGGTGGCTTCTGGATCCTTGACTCCGAAGCCACCCATCACATGACTTCGTCACTCTCGTCATTTGTCTCGCTTGGTCTTGTTGGCTCTGACTGCTTTGTCCGCACTTGCTGTGGCCCACTTCTTCATGTTCAAGGCATTGGGATTGTCCGCTTTGTCGGGCCCGAGGGGGAACTGTTCTTGCCTGATGTGCTGTACGTTCCCTCCCTTGAGTTGATTCTTCTCTCCGTTACGATGCTCAATGACCAGGGCATGGACTTCTCCTCTAGCCGTGGCATTGCCTTTGTTTCTCATCGCATCTCATGTCGCATCTTGCTATAGGGAACCCGCTGTGATCACTTGTTCTGTATTCCCTCCTTTGCTCCTATACCTGTCACTGCTGCCTATATTCACTTTGCTCTCTCACTTTCCCCTGCGCACATGCAGCTGCTGCATTGTTGCCTGTGCCACATCCACACTGCTGCCATTGACAACCTGTTTCATGTGCTGGCTGCGAATGGCCCTGATGCTGCCACCTTTCCCACTCCATGTCTTACTGACTGTCTCGACTGTGCTCGGGGAAAAATGCACCAGTCCTCATTCTCCACGTCTGAGTCACGCACCTCCCATCCCCTAGACCTCCTGTATGCTGAATTCATGGGGCCTCTTCCTCACGAGGCTCTTGGGGGGGGTCGGTCGCTACGTCCTCTGCCTCGCGTATTCGCTGGACATTTTCTCTCAAGAAAAAGAGTGATGTCTGATCCACCCTTGATTCCTCGCTCCCCCAGGCTGAACTTGCCTGTGATTGTCATGTTTGTGTGTTTTGTTGTAACTGTGGTGGGGAGTTCATGGGTCCCACTTCTCGCTTCCTTACATCTTGCGGGGTGTGTATGGAGGCTATGGCCCCCTACACGCCTCAGCAGAATGGCATCTTTGAATGCTAGAACAAGACCCTCACTGCCGGTGTCCGTACCCTGCGTAGTGGCTATGACCTTTCCTCTCTCTTCTCCTCTGAGGCCATGTCCTACATGACCTAGATCCGTAATCATGTGCCACACGGTCCTCTCCCTCGTCATGTCAACCCATTTGAGCACTGGTTTCGGCGCCGCATTGACCTTCATCTTGCTCACGTGTGGGGTTGTGTCCCTGCTATCTGGCTTCCCGAGGACCTTCGGGACGGCAAACTCAGTCCCCGTGCTCATTTGTGCACATTCCTCGGTGTCTCTGCCATGTCCAAAGCACGGCACTTCTGGGACCCTGACCGTGCACATGTTGTTGAGTCTTGTGACGCCCTGTTCTTCCTCGCGACTTGTCCCATGTCGCTACACCCTCTTCCCTGTCCTTGTTTTGTCGTCTTGGAGGGTGTGGGTCTGTCACCGCCTTCAGTCTCACAGGGACCCCTCCTGCTCTCACTGATGTAGTCCCTTCCTCCTCTGGTCCCTCTTCGTCCTACTCCTCTCCTGTCATGTCTTCGTCTGACACTCTCACCAGCTCCTCGTATGGGTCTCTGACTGGGACTGCCCCAGAGTTTTCACTGGCTCTTTCCTCCTCCGTGGCCTCTGAGTCCGCGTCAGCATCCCTCAGCGATCCGACTTTGTCTACTGATGTCCCCACGGAGTCGCCTCCACCTATCATTTCTGACTCACTTGCTCTATAGACCTCTGAGTCCACTAGTGTGATTGAATCCCCTCCTGTCCCTCATGCCCCTCTAGTCAGACCTAAGCCATACACTCACGAAGGACGGTTTTGCTCACTTTCATAGCACTTTGCCTCTCAGGCCTCTCAGTCCTCTCAACATCGCACTCACTCATGTGCATCTTATACAGTAGCTGACTCTTCTATCAGACGCACTTGTCGGGATGCACTCGGAATGGCTGTCACCGTTGTCCACCCTAACTCTGCTGTGGGCTATGTGCTTGTAGCTCATGAACTCCATAGTCCTCTTGAGGCGTCTGTCACTGGCTTCATCACCGCCTGTTTTGTGGCAAGTGGGCTTCCTTCACTTCCCCAAAGCCTACCACTGTGTGACAGGCGTGTGTGGAAGCCGACGCTAACCTGTAGGAGAAGACCATACAGGAGGAGCTTACCACCCTCAATAAATATGGGATTTTTTAACTTGTCGATCTCCCACCAGGTCGCAAGGCTGTTTCAGCCTGCCGGATTCTCCTGCATAAGCTGAAGCCTAATGGCACGGTTGAAAGGTACAAGGCCAGGCTCACTGCCAAGGGATTCTCTCAGATTCTAGGCATCGACTTTGATAAGACGTTTTCTCCAATTGGGCGTTTCACCACCGCCCGTGCTTATTTCAGTCTAGACGCCAAGCATGACTGGGAACTGGAGCAGATAGATGTCAACAATGTACTTTTGCACTGAAGTCTGGATGGGGAGATTTACATGGTTTAGCCTCCTGGCTTCACTGACGGAACAAATAAAGTCTGGCGGCTCCGTAAGGCCCTGTATGGGCTCAAGTAGTTGCCCCCCTGTTGGAACATGGAGATCTCGTCCCCTCTGAAGAGAGGCAGCTACCGTCGTAGCACTGTCGACCCAGCATTGTTCATGAGTACACCATCAGAGCCCTTTGTGGCCATTTTGGTCTATGTCGGTGACCTCCTCATTGCGTCACCCAGTCCTACCGTTGTGCAGTGAAGTTCGACCTACACTCTACATACAATAGGAAGGATCTAGGTCCAGCTCGAGTGTTCCTCGGCATGGAGCTTAAGCATGACCACCAGCAACGCACGCTACACGTACACCAGGCTGCCTACATACACAGCCTAGGGGAGCGCTTTGCCTCCTTGTTGGCTAACACCCCCACTACGTCCACACCAACCACTCTAACAGGTCAGCGCCTGTTGAAGTCATCCGACACGCCCCAACTGGAACTAAGCAAGGAAGAGCTCGTTGATGTCACCATTTACCTCAGTGTGATTGGGTCTCTGATGTATCTCACCACCACCACCCAAGCAAATGTTGCCTCCTCGGTCAACTTCCTTGCTTAGTTTCCCCAGCAGCCTTTTCAAAGACACCTCGAGGAAGCACTATATGTTGTTCATTATGCACTATCCACTGCACGTGTGAAACTATGCTACAGAGCACAAGCCTCTATGGTTGTTGACGGATACACCGAGAGTGACTCGGCTCACGACATAGATGTACGCAGTCGCATTGGCTACATCTTTCTTGTAGGTGGAACTGCTATCTCTTGTAAGAGTGGAAGACAGGGATGTGTTGCACGCAACACCTATGAGGTACAGTACGTAGCGCTTGGAGTAGGCATGTGTGAAAGTGTGTGGCTGTTCCGCTTGCTACAACAGCTTCATGTGTCCATCTATTGCATTACACTACACTGTGTCAATTAAAGCACCAAGGCAATCGCAGAGCATGATGGCATGTATCACTTGCGCACTAAGCACATCAACATTGAGCATCAATTTGTATGCGAGCGCATTGCTGCAGGTGAAGTTCTGTTTGTTTGGGTCGACACTCGTCAGAAACATGCAGAATTTCTCACCAAAGCACTTAGCAGGGGGATGTTCAAGACGGCTGTGAATGCTATTGGTCTATTGCGTGCACATGATGCCCCTGGTTGATGTGAATGCTTATTTTGTGTCACTCTTTTTGTTGCAGCTTTGTGTTGCTTGGCTCTCAATGGTGTGAAGGGTGTTTGTCTGTGGATCATGGGGGAGTGTTGATTGTGACTATAAGACACGCAAGTGACCTCTTGACTCTGGTCATACACACACACCATCACTACGGGTGAAAAAAAAAACTATGAAGTCAAAGGCACACACATGGTGGAGTGGGCATCTCTGGCATCTCAGCAGAGTGCAAGATTGAAGCGAGATCTACCATGCCCAGATGTGTCCGAGAGCAATGTTGCAGGCTTCAGGATGTTGTGATGAGCATTTACAAATCTAACAATGGAAAGTCACACACGAGTAGACATGCATCCCCATATGCTCGTAGTTGATGTGGTTTTATTCATGATGGTATGCATGCTTGGCTAGGAGCAGGGTTGCTAATCCTACGGGGCCACACTCACGGTTATGCCGGAGTGTGAGATAACCACGGTGGAATTTTGTAGACCGGTTCGGATGGACCCCGGGGTGGCGGCCGGGCCCCACGTCTAGCGGGTGGCCCGGTCAACTGGTTGCTAAGAGTTTTCTAGCCTGTGACACCCACTTACTTGTTGTTGACTCTCGCATTCTCTAAAAAAGTTTGTATTTCCCTCTACTCTCCATGTCGTCATGGATCCATGGTGCCACCATCCATGCCAGTCGATAGTTGAAACTACCCACACCTTGGTCGTCTTGGCGGTGACATGACTGACAAGTGATGGCGTCTTAGGCCGCCACATCACCAGCAACAGCAGCCAAGCCTGGCACTGTTGTTGTAGTGGCTGCAGTGATAGTAGCGGCTGCATTGGTAGCCACATGCTGTAGAAGGAGCAGCAATTGCAACAACGGCTTCTTAGGCGGAAACAGCAGCAGCACCTGCATCCTCGGAAACAACAGCAGCACCAGCAATAGCAGTAATAGCGGCAGCTGCTGTAGTGCGATTGCTGCAGCAGCAGCATTGGCGGCGCCAGCAACCACAACTGTCGTCGGCATCAGCGAAGCCGGCGCCAACGACGGACCTTGCTGTATCGGTCCACGTTTTGACCAACAGCAAAAGCAGTAGTGGCTACACCAGGAGCAGTAAAAACTGTCACAGCCGTTGAGCTTTTGCACAAGCAGTTGCAGCCATAGCACCGGCCATAACAGCAGCAGCCGCAGTAGCAGCGAGTAGTAGCAAAAGCAACAGCAAACCAGCAGTGCGAACAGCAGCGTCAGCAGCAGCAGGTCCACGAGAGCAGCAGCAGCCATGCCGACGGACACAACTGACAACAACGTAGTAGGCAAGAAGCTGCAATGCATCTCCCCATATGTTCTGCTCGTAGGTCAACAGGCTCGCCGACCGACGAGCCCCTAGACCCCTTTTATTTTTTTTTTTTTTCTTTTGTTTTGTTTTGTGGCGGTAGATGAGCCTTAGTGGTGGTCACCCTTTTATCTGGCACCATTATAGTGGGGGCTTACAGCAAAGCTGCGCCCCAGATGACAAAAGTCAACCCAGCGTAGGTACCCATCAGGTAAACGCTGGTCACCCACTAAACATCCACCACTGAGGATATCTTTTCCACTGGTCGTAACCATGTGAAAGGGGGTTCATGGACCGGTTGTTTAACCGCTTCCCTGAAATACCTAGCCCCCCGAGGTGTTTAGATTGTTGCACCAGATTGATTTTAGATGTTTGTGGATGATAGCACGTGGTGGGGAGAGTTTTCGGTCAACGTGACAGATTGATGGTTGTGTTTTCAGGTGTTCCAAAAAGGCATGTAGTTTCTTATCTTTCCTTTTTGTTATGTAGCGAAAGCAAATAGGTGTTGATGTGCTGTACGAAGGAACTTAAAATTTTGTTTACGAGATAAGCGGTAGGATCACGAAAGTTTTTCTGGTTCTCCATCGAAATTTTACATCTATACGTCCATAGTTCTGAAAAGAAGGAAGCTTGAAGATTTTGCCAGATGTAGAATCTTGGGTGTGTGAGCGTGAAGACAAAGGGGGAGTGTGATTGGGTAGTGCAAATATGAAAGAGGCTCATTATGAGTTTTTGTGCTGTTTTCTGGATCCGCTCACAGTGGTGAAAGGCATGACAGATTGTCTCTCGGAAGAGTTGGCAGAGGGGGCATATGTTAATGAAAGACAGAACAAAGAATTTAATTCTTTCACGAACTTGAAGACAACGTAGCAGACTTTTGAGAGTTTTGTCTTTTTTTCTTGGCGAGAGGTAGTCTGCAGAAACTAGAGCGCTCGCTGCTGATGTGGTGGCTGAAGTTTTGGTGTGAGCTTGAACTTCTAATTGACTGTCATGTTGCCATTTGTCCATGTATTCGAGTGGTTTCAAAGCTTTTTGTAGAATCGTGTCGTATGCCTTCATTAGTTTTGGGGACTTTGTTGCAAGTCTCCATGATGGTTGAAAAACGTTATTGGCATAGCCCATATATCTGTTGTCTTCCACATGGACAGGTGTGAGGCAGTTGATTTTGTGGTAAATTCTTTCTTCGAAGGCTGTCTCTGTGATGTTTAGATCTTTGCAGACTTCTACTGATTTTGTAATATAACCGTTGTCTGTCTTTGTGGCTGGCCCGGACGCTAATCGTCTGCTCAGTACCACGTACCCCAGCACAGAACAACCTCAATGTGTTTTAGGTCTTAATCTAGACCAAGATCACTCGTCTACTGCAATGTGGGTTACTACCCGAGACCAGCTCCAATTGACCATTGAAGTTTGGAGGAAAAATCATTTCCCACTCCTAACCAAACGCACCATTATAAATGGCTACATCTCCCCTAAATTCCTTTATAAATCAGACATGTGCCCCCCACCAACAGAAAACCTTCGACAAATTGAAAACGTCATGTACAATTTCCTCTCTGGGACCAAAAACGATGGTAAACTGCGATTTTTCAACAAGAATTTAGCAATCACCCCACAAAAACAAGACATATTGGGAGTAATCTGGCCTCACACAGCCATCCGTGCACAAGGAGCACTCAGAGTCTATAAAATTCTCTCTCCTCGCATTGAACAATGGAAAATTGTGGCATGTCTGTCCGACAGCTTTAAGAAGAAAGGACATTTCTTCCTATCTCACCCAGCTATCCTAAAAAACAAAAACATTCAACGCTCCCGTTGGTACACTAACCTCAAAGATATCCTAGATACTGACCCAGAAATTACACCCCCAACTCTGCACAGAAATGAACTTCTTGAAGAATATTTAGCCTTCACTAGATACCTCTTGAACACAGTAGGTAAACCTTTTGGAGTTGACCAAAGGAAGTTTTTCCTATTTTGCCAAGAAATTCAAGTCAAACATCTTTTCCCAGAAATAGCTGCCCAATTCACCATGCATTTCAATCCCCTCGATCTCTCCACATTTTCTGAGAAAGAAAAATCCGTCCTAAGCAAAATTCGAAGTCAACTACCCCAAACCTGGAAAACCAAAATACTTGAGGAAAAGGAAGATGGGACAGACCTCTTTCAATACTGGTGGATCACGACTTACACAGCATTGGCTTTTAGCCCTGTCAAAGACCTGCATTCATCCAGGATACTGGAGGCGATGTCGAGTGCCTCCTGGTCTTTAACAAAGATGGTCGTGTCGTCAGCGTAAGCGCCAAAGGTGGGTATGGGATGTCGTGTACGAACCGATTTAAGTATCCGTGAGTGAAGCAGTTGATTTAGTGGTTCCATGCCAATGATAAAGAGCAAAGGAGCGATCAGACAACCTTGGCGGACTCCAGTTTGTGTGATTATCTGGCACGATTCATGGCCGTTAACTACAAACTAGTTTTTGTATCGGTCAGTGTGGCAAGAATCCATGTGACAAAAAATGGTGGAAAGGCCATGGCTTGCATGGACTCGTAGAGATGGTCACGATTCAGCGTATCATAGGCTTTTTCAAAATCCGCAAGCATGAATCTGAGATCGCCGTTAGAGCGCTGTGCCCAGTGTTGCAAGTCAAAAATGCAAGAAAGGGTGTCTTTAATATTCCTCCCATGTACAAACTCGGTCTGTTCCTGGCTGATAATATATGGGAGAACCTTTTTGAGACGCTTGGCTAGGATTTTGGCTAAAACTTTGTAGCTTGAGTTAAGAAGAGAGATAGGTCTGTAGTTTCTGATATCTGTGTGATCTCCTTTTTTAAAGAGAAGACAGGTCACTGAGTCTGTGAAGGTTGGGTGACTACTTGGGTCAGCCAAGAACTCATTAAAGAGAATTTGCAGCCGTTGAAGTATATCGTGGGGGTTGGCTTGATAGAATTCGCTTGGTAGACTGTCAGGGCCGGGACATTTGCCTTTTGGGGATGTTTTGATGGTGTCCCTGATTCCTTCTAAAGTGATGGGACTGCACAAGTCCAGATAGAATTTGGATGGTACCTGTGGGAGAGCTAGGAGATTTGGTCTTGGTTCTGTGACTTGTGGTCGAGATTATAGTTCAAGGTAAAAGTTAGAGACCACCAATTGCATGGCTTTCAAGTCACTTGTGACTATATTGTCTTTAGTTCTTAGGGCTGTGATGGCTACAGCTTGTTTTCTTGCTTTATTCAAGCTTGAGAGGAACTTGGATGGGGTTTTGAGACCATCAAAGTAGTTCAGGTGGGCTACATTATGTAGATGTAGTTGGGTTGATAGAGCGTACCTGGCTAGAGAGTTTTCAAGATTCTGTATCCTTGTGCAGGTTTGAATGTCGTTGTGGCTTTTGCATTTTGCCTGCTGGGCTTGGAGAAGTTGGTCATCCATCGTCTGTATTGTTTTTAGTTTCCTTTTATGTTCTTGAACACTGAAGGACTTTAGGTTGGTTTTGATGGCCTTGATGAAATTTTCCCATTGTGGGGAGTAGTCTGTTTGGATAATTTCTTATCCACGGGGGCGTTCTAGTAGAGAGGAGTTCATTTTCCAGAGTCCTTTTCCCATAGCCTGGGATCAGCTTTGCATTATTGTGAGAAGGGGAGCGGCTATGTGGTCAGAGATGGAAGACGACAGTGGGATGTGTGAGCAGGCTTTGACATGATTGTTGTACCCAGCAATATGGTAGATATGATCAATTCTTGATGAGGTTTTGTGTGCTGCAGAGTGATACGTGAAAGTAATTGATGATGGGTCAAAGTTTCTGTAGGAGTCTGTGAGATTGCAGTCTTTTAGAGTGTTCAACAGAGCTGGAGCATCTTTGGATTTTTTCTCTGGGAGTCTGTCCTTATTCCAGAGAATAGTATTGAAATCTCCTAGGAGGATATCTGTTGGAGAGGAGGTTAAGGAATCAAGTAGGGAGGGCCAAAATGCCTTTCTGTCTTTATAATTTGGGGGGGCATAAACACTGGTAATTGTGCAACTTAGCTTCTGAAAGGAAAAGGTATGTTGAGAAATCCTAGAGGAATTGGGTTGACTAGACTGGAGTACTTCAACCTTTCTTGGGTTATAAAGAAAAATAGATCCACCTGTGTGAGGAGAATCTGCTAAAGTGGCCAAGACCTTCCAATTTTTTTAGGCGTTTTTCCAGGAGGGTGGATTTTTCCAGAGTATCCAGTCGCGAGTCTACAATGCTCACTACTTCTGGTTTGTGGAGATCTAGGAGGGCTAGAGGATGAGGTATTTTTGCATCACTTGTGATGCCGTTGATGTTTAGGCAAAGTATAGAAAATTGGTCGTGTGGCAGACTTTTTTTGTTTGGGTTATTCTCTTTTGAGTTGCTAGACCTCCTGCTTTGGACTCGTTTGCGTTTATTTTTAGGAATTGAGGGCATTGGTGTATGGGGAGCATGGTTGACAGGGGTACGTTTAGACCTCTTCCTATTGGACCAGTGAATTTGGTGTGGGCCTTTCCTTTTCCTGGAGCTGAATGTGAGGGCCTGTTCATCTGTAAGAGGCGGAGACCGATGAGACTGAAGAAGGGGGAGGGCAAGGAGGGGAAGTGCTGGGAGCATATCCAATTGGATCTGAGGGGTTTGTTGAGATGATGGGTCAACAGGAACATCCTGTTGAGTAGGAGGCCTGGTACTGTGGAGGAGCTGAAAGGTGTGGGGAGGGGGTTCTGGGTCGCCCGAGATTGGAGGGGCATGTTTCAAGGGAGGAAAGCGAGAGGACGAGAGTGCTAAGTTAGCAGATGAAGGCAGAGGGGGAAGGTATGGAATTTCATGAAGATTAAACGCTGTTCCGGATAGAGGCATGAGCTTATTGTGAGAGGTATGAGATTTTGTGATTTCTGAAGTGAGATAATTGTGGGAGGGGCTCTGGGAAGATAGATTTAGTACTGTGACTGGTAATTGTAGAGGTTGAGCATATTTGGGACACAGACCATTATGGGACCGTAGTTGTGAGAAAAGGAATTGAAGTATGGGGTGGAAAGTTTTGAGGAAGGCAACGTTAAGGGAAACATCAGGGGATGCCTGGGATGAGAGTGACAATGTAGAATTAGGGTGAAGAAAGATAAGTTTGATCTTCTTGTGGACCAGCCATTGCTCTAGGTTGAGCACTGCATGAGATAAGGGGATCAGGGGACTGTGTAGGGGATAGAATGGGCTATATCGATCCCATGTATTGCTCTGTTTTTTAGAGTGTCTACAATGGGCAGTGCCGGACATACCCGACTTGTCAGCACCCAGAAATGAGTGCCTTAGGAATGTTGTACTAGTAGGGTGAGTGTGTGGAGGCGGTACTGGGACAAAGGGCAGGAACCAGAGGATGACATTGGGATTATACATCATTGGGTTGCGTTTTGGCTTCCTATGAGCCCAAGAGACAGAGCCAAAAGGGAGGCTATGGAGGGGAGGAGGGAGTTGAATTGAGATTAGGGGGGGGGAGGGTAGATGGATGATGTAAGAGAGACGGACAGAATAAGGTGGAGGAGGGTTTATGGAATTGTTGTAATTGAAGTATCTGGCAGATGAGGTGAACAAAGGTGCCCACAGAGTGTACTTGTTCCAAGAAGGAAAAGTCTGAATATCTGACCTAAGCTGAGGACTACTACCCAAACTACACTTCTCAAAATACTCAGAGACGGAGCTAGATTCTAGAAAAAGGGAGGGAGGGCCTGTGTGAGTTGAAATGACTGTGGAAATGCGTGTGTTATGATCAGGACAGGGGCCACTTGGACTGCACGAGTTATGAGTCTGGTTACTGAGGGGCCAGAGGGTCAAGCTGTGCAGCTATCACGACCAGGGCAGTGGAACTTGATGCAGAGGAGTCAGGGGAGCACTGATCATAGTGCGAGACATGCCTGCATGCAGGAGAAAAGGAAGGCAGGCCAAAAGGAAATGGCTGAGAGGAGAGATCAAAAGCAGCAATTCCAGACTGTTTAGGTACGTGGTAGGCATGAGGACCTGAGAGCTTCACAGGTTGAACTTGCGCCTTAGAACCTCGAGGCCGTTGTTCACATTCACAATGAGCAGTTCCTGGGTTGGTTTGGCCTTGAATTCCAAACGAGGATTCTCGTGAGTCTGACTTCTGATGTGCTCGAGCAGTCCGTCGAGTGAGGATCCAGTGTAGCCACCGCAAGCTAGGTAGTTGCAGACATGAAACTCGACCTTCCTGCCAGAGTTGGAGAAAATGATGCCCTTGTCTGTGCGCCATAGGGTAGAGAAGGTGGAGTTGCCGATCTGACGGTCTGCAGTCAGAGTGACGAAGCATTAGCCAAGAGATGATAGAAAGGGTAATTGCAAATGGACCAGCCTTACCGCAGTGTTTGTTCAACAAGACGAGCCCCTAGACCGACGAGCTCGTCAATCGACAAACCCGTCGATCAACGAGCCCATCAATCGACAAGCCTGTCGATCGACAGACTCAAGCTTGCTTGCCTCCAAGCAAAAAAGAAAGATTAGCCAACCCCTCCTTGGCGTACCCGTCCTGGGTGAACCCGGGTGTGCTTTTGATAGGCTAGGTCTGCCAAACCATTTTATTTTATTTATCCTTGTTTTTATTTTTGCCTTCATTTGTCCTTTCTCTTTTGCTCCTTGGTTGAGACCTGGGCATCCGGGGTTTGTCCCGGGGCCACAGGAAGACCAGTTCCTTAGGTCTTGTCTTTTATTCCTTCTTTCTCCGGTCGAGAACCTCGCACGTGGGAGTCTGACCCCGTGCAGTGGGAGGCCACCATTGTCATGACATCGGTTGTTCCAACGCCTGCGCCAACATCCCAAGCAATAGTGGTACCACAACCATAGTGGCATTGCCTTCCGCCACCGTGCCACCCCACTGTTTATGGGCCGTCTTCTTCCTCCTACACCCCTCCATCGTGGCTTTAGCCCGCAGCTCCATCCTTCTTTGCACCACCAGCTCAGTCCTTTCCCGAGCCACCGCATCGTCCAGAAACATCTGCCCTGACCTCCCCATTCCCTTTCCTTCCTCGTCCTCCGGTTGTCTCCTCCAGTGTTAGTTTGACTGTCGAGTCCGGGGGTCACCGTTGTTCATTGGACCGAGCCCTTCAGGGTGCGTCAGATGGTGGGGCTGTGTTGTCTGTGGACTGGGTTGAGCATTGGAAGTCGTTCACCCTTTCCCACATGCTTACTATGAAATCTGGTTGTACTACATCCTCTCCTGTATTGGCTTGCAGTGTCGCGTAGTGTCATGTGACCGATTTTTCTTGTGTGTCAAGTGGCTTCTGGATCATTGATTGGAGACACTCATCACATGACTTCGTCTCATGTAGCCTTTGTCACATTGCGGCTGTCGGTGACGTATGCTTTGTCCACAATGGCCCAGGCCAGATGTTTCTAGTTCAAGGCATTGGTGTTGTGCGTTTTGTTTGCCCATTGGGTGACGTCTTCTTGCTTGATTTTCTCTTTGTTCCTACGCCTGAGGTCAGCTTGATTTCAGTCACTGCCTTGGATGATCAGGGTATGGACTTTGTCTAATCTCACGGTGTTGGCACTACGTCGCTATAGTCGTCCAGCCATCCTGTTCTTCAATTTCTGCGTTGCGAAAAATTGTATTGTGTGTCCTTTTTTGCACCATCGCCCTTGGCCACTGCAGTAGTACATGTGCATGTTGCTCCCTCGCTTTCCCCTGCACACACACAATTGCTCCATTGCTTCCTATGTCGTGTGCATACAGCTGTTGTCCATAGCCACTTGCGTCATCAGCCTGATGTTGGCCTTTACCCTGGCACATTCTCTACACCATGCACTGCTGATTGTCTTGATTGCGCACAAGGGGGGTTGCATTGCACATCCTTTCCTTCGTCTGATTCCCGCACGCTGCACCCCCTTTCCCTTGTCCACATGGACGTCATGGACCCGTTCCCTTATGAATTTATGGGGGGTGTTGGTCGGTACGTCTTCTTTCTCATGGATGATTTCTCTCACTTTTGCTTAATATTTTCCCTTTACCAGGAAAGCAATATCGCGCCCATGATTGGTTCCTAGCTTCTACACTGAGCCTGCTTGCCAGCGTAAGCTGATAGCATTCCACTCCGATCGTGGTGAGGAGTTCATGGGTCCCACGGCCCACTTCCTCCAGTATCAAGGAGTGCATTTGGAGCTCTCTGGTCCATTATAAAAAATATTAGAATGGAGTGTCGGAATGTTGAAACCGCACTCTTTCTGATGGAATTTGTACCCTTCTTGTTGAATCTGGCCTCCTGCCGCTGTTTTCATTCGAGGCCATGTCCTGCATGACGTGGGTTTGGAACCGTGTTCCCCACGGTCCGCCGCCTTGTCATGTCACACCCTTCGATCGATGGCATGGTTTTCGTGCTGACGTTCACCTCACTCGTGTCTAGGACGACATCACAAATGTTTGACTCCCTAAAGACCAACGTGATGGAAAGCTGTCCCCTTGAGGTCGCCTCTGCCCTTTCCTTGGTATTTCCTCCCGCTCCACGGCCTATCGCTTTTGGAACTTCGAGCGTGGTTGGATAGTCGAGTCTTGCGATACTCTCTTCTTTGAGAGCACCTTCTTCCACGTCATTGCTCATTCTGTTTTTTTGCTTGTGCCCTTCTCTTGTCTAAGGGAGAGGTGGTGTATGTGGAGTGCCCTTTGGTAGTAGCATCACTCCATATCCGCTACATTGTCACCTCTTGTTGCATCTGCATCGTATCATTTATCATCTCTTGTCACGTCTCCATCATCGCCTACATCACCTCATGTTACGACTGCGTCATCACCAGCATCACCCGCCTCTCTGTCATCACCTGCATTCTCTCCTGTTCTGTCGGTGTCGACACCTGTCTCATATCCTAGGGTGTCTATGTCGCTTCTTGCTTTGTCTCTACTTACTTTGGTGTTGCCTGGATCGTCTCCTGCCGCAACTTCGTCATCTCCTATTGTGTCGTAACCTGCAGGACCGGTTGTGGTTCCATCAGCAGCGGATCCAATCGCACCCGCACAGCCTCCTATCTCGTCGTCGTTTGTTCATGCGCCAGGTGGTCATCTGAGATCTTTGCAGTCTGTACCTTAATATGTCCTGCCTACCAGTCGCGCAGCCTGGGCTGCCCACACTAGGACCGTAGAGTCAGTCCATCCAGCTCACGGTGGTGCCGTTGACCCCACACAGCCTAATCATGTCTCTCGTCTTGATGCTCTTGGCTTGGCGACAACAGCTGTGGTACATCTCAACACCACACTTGGATACTCTCTAATTGCTTATGTGTTCTACCGAGACATTACAATAGCTGGGACTACCCAACCTCTGCCACATCTCTTAGTCGCCACCGCAGTCTTTGCGATTGGTAGCATGACACGTGGGCCTGAACTGAACAAAGTGCAACAAGCATGCTACTGTATAGATGCAACTCTTTGGGAGCAAGCTATGCACAAGGAACTCACTGCAATCAAGGAGCAAGGGGTTTTTGAGAAAATTAAGCTCTCACCTGGTTTTAAGGCCATCTCAGCCCATTGGGTATTTTGAAGGAAAGAGAGGTCCAATAGCTCTGTGGAATGGTACAAAGCCCGTCTCACAGCCAAGGGATTCTTCCAAGTGCCTTGTGTTGACTTTGATGCCACCTTTTCCCTTGTGGGAAAGTACACAACGGTAAAGGCCTTGTTGAGTCAGGTGGCACAGCATGATTGGGAGGTCCACAAGATGGACATCAACAATGCTTTCTTACATGGTAATCTCAAGGAAGAGATCCATCTCGTCCAGCCTCTAGGGTTTGAGGACGGCACAGACAGAGCCTAGAGCCTCCGAAAGGACTTGTATGGCTTGAAGCAATCCCCACATTGTTGAAATCTTGAGATCTTCGCTACCTTGGAGCGGGGCAGGTATCACTATAGCACAGTAGACCTTGTGCTGTTCGTGAGTGTCCCCTCTATACACTTTGTGGTTGTACTAGTCTATGTGGACGGCCTCTTGATTGCATCCCCCGAATTTCAGGTTGTCTACGCTTTGGAGGATCTCCTCCATTCTATGTACAGAATGAAGAATCTTCATCTAGCTCGAGTCATTTTGGAGATGGATATTGAACATGATCGCCAGCGTCACACCCTGCATGTGCATTAGCCTGGTTATGTTAGGACGCTGGGGGAGCGTTTTGCTGACCTGTTGATCACAGTCCCTTATGCATCTATGCCTATGATGCTCACTGGACTGAGGCTTCTCACGTCACCAGACCGTGATTGTTTGGAGGAGCCTGTTGATGTCACGACGTACCTTCGAGTCATTAGCTCCCTGATGTTCCTTTGGACCATGACGCTCGCAGATGTTTCATTCAATGTGAAATTCTTGTCGCAATTCTCAGAGCATCTGCAACAGTTCCATTTGGAGGCTGCTCTATGCGTGGTGCGGTTTGTCGTGTCTACCCCATGTTTGGGTCTGTGCCTTTGCGCAAATCCATCTGTTGTTGTTGATGGGTACACTGACAGAAATTGGGCACATGATCTCAATGCGCGCAGCTGGTCCGGCTACATTTTCCTTGTCGGAGGTACCACTGTCTCATGGAAGAGTGGCAAGCAGGGTTGCAAAACATGGAGTTCGACTGAGGCTGAGTATATTGCATTGGGGGCGAGGGTCTGTGAGAGAGTATGGTTGTACCGGCTCAGGCAACAATTGCGCCAGCCCATCTGCTGCATCACCATCCGGTGTGACAATGAGAGCACGCACCGCATAGCAAAGCATGATGGCATGTGTCACACACGCACAAAGCACATCAACATTAAGAATCACTTGGCACGTGAGCATGTTGCACATGGCAATGTCTCCGTTGTGGGTGTCGACACGTGGCAGCAGCGTGCAAACTTCCTCACCATAGCGCTATGCAGTGGCAACTTCGAGTTTCCAATATGCAATGTTGGAATTCTTATATGTGTTCCTGATCATGCCTGATTCGTAACCCGCTATTGCTACATCCTCTCTCCGTCAGCAGCTCTTGTGTGACCCTGTCTCATGCCCTTGCAATCCGCTCTCATTACAATAATTTGGTGATCCTTGCCCGCTGGTGTTGACCGGTGTCTGCGGGTTATGGGGGGAGTGTTGCTGTGTGAGTCATGGTGACCTCTGGACTTGTTGTCACAGCTCATCGGTATACCAGGACACACGACGGCTCCTTTGACAGCGTCAGCACCAGCCGGCGCATCCTCATGGGCCCTCCAGGGTTTTCTCGATGACCACCTTCAGGGGTCCATTTTCTCAGTGGCACTATCCTTGCGCAGTTGTGTGGAGTTTCTGTTTCTATACCTGGCGCTTCTTTTGGTTTGTCATTTGGACAACCGAGGAGCCCGTATGCCTGTCGGGTTCACTCTTGCTATTGTTTTGGAGCTTGCAGCCGGGTTTGCCTATTTTATGACTGGTTGGTTGGATGCGCGCGCTTGGTTGCGCGCACTTGGATGAGACTCTATATATCCACTTTTCTGTTGCTTCCTAACTTATCTTCTACATTTCAAAGCATATCTTTTGCGGTATCCCCACCTTTTTTGCTATTGTCTGTCACGTTGTGTTTGATACAACGTGTCCTCTCACACAAATCGTTACTCAAGAGGTTGCTCTATTCCCTCAGTCTCCCGGCTACTTGACTTCAATCCCATGCGAGTATTTCATGGGGATTTACCTCTAATGACAGTAATGAAGCAGCAATGAATGTGAGAATGGAGGAACCCCCTAAGTAGCATTCTGTTAGAGGGAAGATTGCATGTAAGATGATGTGGCAGATAGTTCTTGAAAAGGTGGAGAGATAGTGAAAAAACAGCACTTTAAAACCTACAAGTTTCTACATGGAATGAGTGAGAGGAAAGGTTACCTACTCCCTATCAATGTTTATGGTCAGTTGGTAAGCCATCACACCTGTGATCCCCTCGTGTCTTGCTCCACATGCACACCACTTCACACATGTGTAGGAGATTGAGTACGGTGACTGTACTCCAGCTCTCCCACACGGATGGAAGCTATCTACCATGGAGAACACATAATCTACCAGCAGCAGCACATGCTTCAGATGCGGCCTATGGTGTATTGATCCTCGTTCTACATGATTTGCATGTTTGGTTTTGCTCGTGTGGAGTTCTCGGCCTTTGAAAATCTAGGATGCAATGACTCCGAGAATTTGCACAACTTTTCTTAGTTGATTCTCAGCAAAACATAGAGTGAATTTTTATAAGGGAGCATGCAACCACCTGTGCTTTTGGTTGATGTAGTTGACTGTGTTTTAATTGTGCATGCTTGGATGATATTGTTGTATGTTGAGTATGATTTCCTAATCGCACAAGACCACACGACTGATTTATTTCGGAGTGTGAGAAACTGAAGCAGGAGGGCCGGTTCAGCCCTCCCTCCTTGCTGAAGCGAGGGGTGGTTGCGCACAACCACTCGCGTCAGCTTTGGCTGGCCAACGGCCAGCAGTTCGCTGGCCGCCGGCCGTCCAGCCGGCCGGCGGCCGGCCAAGCAACCAGCCGGCCACCAGCCGGCCAGCCGCCAGCCGTTGATCGCGGCCTCAGCCGGATCGGCAGCTGAGGGGCCACAAGGGCCTCGAGGGCGAGGCCTCATGGCCTCCTGCCCTTGCCCTCGCTCGCCCTCCTTGCAAGCGAGCGAGCGAGGACGAGGGATAGGGGGAGCCAGGGTGAGGGCGAGAGCGAGAGACAACCCTGGCGCGAAATCGCCAACGTGCCTCGCACGCGACGTTTTCGCGCGAGAACAAGAAACATAAATTCGAAGTTCGTTCATGACGAACTTCGAGTGTTTAAGATAAAAAACTCGTACGAACTCACGAGTTTGAAGTAAAACATCCCTGGTTTGGTTCCCAGAACCAGGGGTACGGTCAAAAATGGAAATGGGTCTTCAGAGACTTGAAATATTTGAGTCTCCCTGCTCTGGGTCGTTGATGACAATTGCCCTTCAGTCCTGCAAAGGGGGTAAACCCCTGACGTGGAACAAGAACACCATTTTGTGAACTCCAAGGACGACCTTACAGCAGGAGCTTAAATACCGGCCTGTTACAGAAACCGTCAGTGACATGTTCCCCAGCCAGTCTAGTTTGATCCTGGGATGGCATTAGGACCCCACGCCTATGTCTTGACGTGGGTGGCCCAGTCAACCAATGGTTATCACATCGCATTCCTGTTACCTGCTTACTTGTTCTTTTCTCATGTTTCCATGTTAAAAGGCGAGCTTGCTCCATTCCACAACGTTGTGTGTGCACTCATGCTCTCATGCTTTGTCACACTTGCTGCTCTAGCAACCCCTTACTACCTACTAGTATCGGAGAAGGGGAGGAATACGCCTCCCACCAAGAGAGGAGACTCTCCTCTCACTCTCGATCCGAGCCGAAATCACCATCATTGTGTCTACTTGCTCTAACATCTGTTGGAGCAGCTCCAGCTACTACATCTGCAATAGCAACCACGATCACCGTGATCATCTTTTGTCAGCTTGTGCTTTTCCTCTCATTCATTCCTGTTATCAATGCCAACAGTCTCAATATCAGCATTGGTGCCATCTCCTGGTGCCAAATCAACGCGGGCATCTCCCGGGCATCTGCTGTGACCACCGCATTTGACGTAGAAGCTCCAATACAGCAGCACCAGTGCTCACCAATTATAGGGAGCTCGTGCCCGCATGCACACCAGCTCCAAATGCATCGTACCATACCTACGTACATCAGCAACACCCATCAAATTAGCACCAAGCACTGATCGGGGTTGCCCGTACTTCGCCAGCAACCATAATTTCGACACTAGAAACGCCTCTCCATGCATCTGCTTTGGTGCCAATGCAAACCCCTTGCATTGGAATCTACCGCCACGTCCCGTGGTGCATTTGCACCCGGGCACCCAGACATGGTAGCACCAAGTTTTTGTTATAGAGATTGTTGTAAAATTGGCACTCACAGTGAACGGCCAGTGTACGTCTACACGCACCTCGATAGCAGTTGCATTATACCCAACTAGGTATGTCTCCATCACTTCTACCACTGTTTGTACATGTTACATCCGTACTTGTGCTTCTTCCACAGCCACGGCATCTATGCCGTCAGCACCAATAGCAGCAGCAGCAATAGCAACAAATGCAACAGTAGTAATGCAACAATGGAAGCAGCATCAGCAACAAAAGTAGGTAGTAGCAACAGTATCGGTTGCATCAACAGCACCGGCTGCATCAGTCTCAGCTGCCGTAGTAGCCAAAGTCTTGGTTCACGAGCCCTCAGCATTGCAGCAGCCTCCTCCTCTACACAATCTTGTGTACAGCCTACCAAGGTAGCTGGAGGGCGAGCATCCTTGCGTCTCCTCCGGACACCAAGCCAATCCCCACGCCCCTCACGGCCAGACTTAAGCACAACCATATTGAGGATGGTGTCACGCACTAGGAGGCTAGAGCACAGTGGGAGCAGTAGTCATGGGTCTGCCGCCATGACCCCGGCTAGCATCCCGGTGAGGACTACAACCTGACTGAGGACTATGAATGGGAGAACGCTACAGAGTACATAGCGTACTGCCAGTCAGCCTCAGACGACTTATCGACGCTGCAGAATGCATAAAAAATGGAACCTCCACGGGATCAGCGACCTCTTGAATCTCCTGTTAGCCCGGCCATTTCCCATAGAACACGTCGCAAGAGTCAGTGTGCAGTTGTTGGTGGGGCGGCACAGGCAGATCCCACAACAACGCACATGTTTTCCACGTGTCATACCTCTAATTTTTCAACTGGGCCTAGCTCTGAATCTGTTTTATGGTCACTCTCTTACGTTCTCTCCGGCTTGGAGGCAACGTTGGTCTCCAGAATTGTTGTTGCTTCAACATTTTCTGCAATTGCTCGTGCTTCACGTGCACCAGCCAGCACTACTGCTGGCAGAGCCATTGCTATGTACACGGCACTTGTAGTTGACAAGGGCCCCTTGGTGTAACCGCAATAAATGTAGTCATCCAGGTTGCTGCTGTAGCAAACGTAGTCACAACAGCAGCAATAGCAGCAGCCATTGCTCTCCCCAATGACATTACCTCCATCCACATTTCCACGATGCTGCCCTCCTCTTCTCCATCAGCCTCAACAACCAGTCACCACATCCTTGTCCTCATATCCATAACATCATCAGTATCTACACTTTCCGCTGCTGCCCCCGCTGGTACTGTGTGCCTTTTTGTATCAACATCATCCGCTGTGGCTGTCATTGCAGCATCTGCCGTAGCTGCTCTGTCTTCCCTTTTCTCTCTCCGCCGCTAGGCCTCATGATTCATGCCTTCTTGCCCTTTCCACTCTCACCTGTCTTTGCATGGGGATGTTTGTACGTCCGGGTCCGTTGCCTTGCAGCATAGCTTTAAGCTGGCATCGGCCTCACTCTCCTTTTTCCATGCCCACTGGGGCAGGGGAATCTCTACAAAATCTTCTCGGTAGAGTCACGTCACTGGCACAATGCCAGTTGACAACGAACAACATGCTACACTTTGAGTGGAACTGCAGTGCAAACTTACTGCACTCCAAGAAGAAGTTACTGCCCAGCGTGTAGCCAAAGAGTGCCTACATTGCCAATAGGGTGATCCGAAACCTTCACCGACCAGATCACTTATCTGGTCTTAAACCCTCTGTAACCCATGTTGCGCTCTATGTCTTCAGTTCTCTGCTCCTGCTACTGATTAGAACGACATGCTAGAACCACACCATGGAGGATGTGGTTCGTGCCATGCGGTCTGAGTGTTGTCTCTTGGAGTCCTTCACCTTCAAGGGCTTCTCTTACATGATGTGTGTCTGGAACCACCTCCCACACGGTCCCCTGCCGGCCCATGTCACACCGTTCCAAATCTGGTTAGGCCATTGCATATACCTTCATCTTGCTCACGTCCAGGGCTCTCTTGCCTGCGTGTGGTACACATAGGACCACCAGGGGTCCACGGTCTCACCGCGGGGCCGCATGTGTGCCTTCCTCATCATCTCCTCACGGTCGAAAGTCTGCCGCTCTTGAGAGCTTGCATGTCATCGCATTGTTGAGTCATGCAATACCCCTTTACTTGATGTGCTGACCTACCACGACCTGTCGAAGATCGTTTTGCTGGCCGCTGGCCAGGTCCTCACTTGTGTGGCTTCCCAGCGGATGGGGGAGTCTGGGCCTGCAACTGCCAATGGATCAGTCTGGGCTTCCGCACCTGCAACCTGGGCTCCAGCCGCAAATCACCTGGCCATCGTGGCCATTGGTCTGATGACCAGGTCCACTTCCACGGCCACACCTGGTCTCAATGTACCTGATCCTGACCCTGAGGTTGCCACCGCACCTGATCTTGTGCTTGCCACCGCCCTTGACCCTGTGCTTGCCACCACACCTTTCCCACGCCTGCCACCTCACATGGCCCTGTGCCCGCCACCACCACACCTGATCCCACCTGGTCTTGCTCTGTCTATCACGCCCACGCCTGTGGTCCCCGCGACCGCAGCTGTGCCCTGGGATCCCGGGCCTGATATGAATACCTCAGCCTCTGGCTTTTCTTGTGTGCCCGATGGTCATCTATATGTACTGGTCATTGGGGTACATTGTGGGACTAACGTGGCACCCAGACGCACCACTCGCAACGTCTAGGGCATGAGCCTGGAATGAAAGCACTTGGTCTCAGTGTTCATGTAGACTAAATCCAGCATGCCCCATCAACCATGCACTTATCTCTCACGAGTTCTCAGTGGCCTGCAATACGGTAACCAGCTTTGTCGTGGTTGGACCTCCTTCAGACATACACGCCCTTACCACTCAGAGCGGCCCTTTTATGGCACCTGATCCAGGCATGTTCAAGGAGATCCTCTTGGTAGACGATTCCAGAGAGTGGTGTGCTATTTATGAGGATTAGCTTTGGCCATCCAAGAGCACAGGGTCTACGAGCACACGGTCAACCTCTTGCCAAGGCGGAAGGTCGTCAAGGCCAAGTGGATCTTTTGCAATAAGATGAAGCCGGAAGGCTCATTAGATCATTATAAGGCTCACTTGATGGCCAAGGAATTCTCATAGGTCAATGGTGTAGACTTCACAAACACCTTTGCCCCTATTCGTTGCATAACCACAACTCATAATAATTTTGGTGTTTTTTCCTAGTACGATTGGGAGCTGTACCAGATGGGTGTGTACAACGCTTTCCTCCGCGGCTCACTTAAGGAGGTAATCTAAATGGTCTAGCCACCTATTTTCAAGGTTGGCGACAAGGTCTAGCACTTGCGTAAGGATTTGGAAGCCATGGAGCATTCAACTTGGTGCTGCAACCAGGAGATTACTGGTACCTTGACACGTGCCGACTACGCGTGGAGTGATGTCGATCCGTCCCTAGTCCTTAGATAGACAACTGAGCAGTTCACTGCCATCCAGGTCTATTTCAATCACCTTCTGATTGCATCTCCCTCGATGGAGCCCGTGGACGAGGCCAAGGTAGTGCTTCAAACCACCTGCTGGATGAAGGACATCACTCCTATAGTTGTGTTCCTCGGAATGGAGATAGTGCCTGACCGTCGTCGACAGACACGCTAGCTACATCATGCTCATGATGCCACTATAGTTGGACAGTGGTTGGCTCACCTTCTCGGTGCAATTCCTAGAGCCACCACGCCCATCACACATGACGAAGAGGATGCCTTGAAGGTGGAGGATCCAGCACAGCTGGGATAGACGGTGGATGTGAAATTGTACTTGTGCCTCATTGGCTCTCTCATGTACCCAGCCACGTCCACCCAGCCCAACATCGCCTTTGCCGTCGACCTGATTGCACATTTCTCTCATTTCCCTCGAGCATGGGCCCTTCATGAAGTTGTGTGAGTGGCACAATATATGGTCTCCACATTGTACCTAAAGCTCTACTTCCGTTGGCAGACCTTGATGGTTGTTGACGGCCACACGGATAGTGACAAGGCCTAGAGCCATGATGGGCACAGTCAGACTGGTTGTGTGTCCCCATTGAGTCTGAGTCCACTCGTGTTGTACATGCACTCCTTCGTGTCAGGCCTGATGATCTTGCGCAAGAGATTGGGTCCTATAACTCTGACATGGCTCCTCACACTCCCGCTCACCCAGTTGGTACACATGCTCTTATCAAGCATTGCACCACTGTGGTGGGTCATACGGAAAATAGCATTCCCATAGTCTATTTTAACATGTTCTCTGTGTGTGCTGATGAGAGTGTTGATGCCTACTTGGCCCATTGTCTTAGACAACTCCATGACTTGGACAAGGCGGCACTTGGCCAGCTGTCGGCCGTTCTCTCCATCGTCAACGGCCTTATCCCTGGATTGTCCAACATCTTATGGGATGTGAAGGCCTCTGAGCTCTAACGTATTGTCATCGAGCCTATCCCTGCTGATTCACCACCAGGCATTAGTGCTCTCTCGAAGTTCACAACACAGTGTCTCACCAATTGGTGGAGCACAATACAAAACAAATGTATCCATCATACTACCATCGTAGCAGCCATGACCACACTTTCCCCTTCCTCTGCTATAGCTCCACCTCACATACCTCTCCCTCTTCAACCTCTTATTTTTTACGTTGGCCTCTTCTCTGGCCACCCAGGGTGGACAAAAGTCGTGCGAGGGAGAAGGGTGGCCAATCTGGAGGTGGGTTTGGTGGTGGACGAGGTAGCAATAGTAGGGGACATGGTTCCAATACCTCATCCTCCTCCTTTTTCCCCTTGCCTACCAAAGTGACATGCTAAAACTGTGGCACCACAAGACACTCTATCCCAGAGTACCCCGGATCCCCTGATGATACTCGCCTGAAACATTCCATGCAAGCACATTGAGAGTGCTCCTCCAATGGAGGTGGTGGTGCTTCCCGTGTCCCTGCTTCTACATCCTCCAGACAAATCTCTCCCGGCTCCATCGATGCAATAGCCTATAACACCACTGTGGCCACCTTCTCCTCGCCCTATCCCTGGATGTGGCCTCCATCTTTTAGGAGGCCGGCCTTCTAGGGCCTCCCTTTTGCACCCTGCTCTCCCCTGGCATGGGTTTCGATGGTCACCCCCGAGCTACGCAATACCTCCGGCGCTGTCATCACTTCTCACTCGTGTGATGACGAACGCCACTTGGATGTTGCCCTCCGTCATCTTGTTCATCAGCATCACCTTTGTGATCAAGAAGGTGAGAGTGTGCGTACAAGTCTAAGGTCGCTCGCGTGTGAGTCTGACAGGGCTCTTCGTGGATCCAACTTTGGTCATGTTTAGGGGTTTCTTCCTACTGATGTTTTGTGGATGAAGGACTGGAAGTCTGATTTTTTCTGCCTTGTTTCCTTGCTTCTTGTAGAGCCGCAGCAGCTCCTCCCACACTCTACCACAATTCTTGTCAGTTGTGTTCCCTTCTTTGTATGCATGTTGGGTGGCTTCTGGAGCCACCCACCACATCACTTCCTCTACGAGTTGTTCCTTTCCTTGGGCCCTGTCAGCTCTGCTCGCTTTGCCTACACCAGCTCCAGCCAAAGTTTACTTGTCTAGGGCATTGGCGTTGTCTGTTTTGTTGAGCCTGGGGAGGGNGGGGGGGGAGGGGACTGTTTCTGCCCGGTGTGCTCTATGTGCCTCTCTTGATTTGAGCCTGCTCTCTGTTACGACCAGTGCATGAATTTCTCCTCCAGCCAAGACCTTCCCTCTGTCTCTCACTCCACGGCTGCTCTCGTTCATGTTTCCCGCTCTCTTTCTCCTGTGCAAACACAGTTGCTGCACCGTTGTCTGTGCAACGTCCACTCATTATTACAAGAGATTATTTTACAACGTAATCTGTATTTCCCAACTCACAAGGCGCTCTTGTGTTCTCTTTCATAGTGCTTGGTGGTTCTTTAACCCTAGTATAATGCATATAATACAACATATGCAACAAAATATTCTATGGAAAAGTCGTGACTTCTGGTTTTCTTAGCGAACGACAACCTGTCGTCGGTTCCATGTGACCACAACTGTCATTAGATGATGCATCCTTTTCATTTGTTTTGAAAAGCCTACATGTTGTATGATTCTGTACTTTCATGCTAGAATTATGGGTAACCATTCCACTACATGCTTTCATCCGCATATGGTTCTATACATAGTGTAAAATATTGTTACCATGTTTCATACATAGTATCCTTTTAAACTGGTGGGATACAACATCAACGTTGTGTGCTTTTCTTGGGTTCTTGTTGTATTTCTTCTGGTAGCTGGAAAAGATTCTATCATATTTCTGACTTGTGGAAACAATATCACTTGATTTAGAATCCAAGGGTGTCTGCTATATCTGCCACATAGAAATTATATTGTATTTTTTACACCTTTAGGTTAAGTTTCTGCACTAGGAAAACCAGTCCATTTGCTAATTTCCAAGGCTCAACCGCTTTGCATTGACATCTCAAGGCGTGACGTGTTTATCTATCACTGTGCCCTTTGGTACAACAATGTGGCTTCATTGTTTTTCCATGTCTTCTAAATTCATGCGTTGTGTAGAGTGTGCAGATTCCCCGTGTATTAGGGCTACGAATGTACTTGTGGGGAGTCAAGTTCCACCTTGTATTGGAAAGGAGCCTGTTTGTCCCGCTGGTGTGAGAATGATCAGCTTCCTACAACGTAAGAATCAGATTTGAGGGTTAGTTTAAGAGTTTTGGTCCTGTTTATAGGGTTAGTTTAAGAGTGTCTTAGAAACTGGACCATGGGTTTTGACTTTTGTTTACCTAGTTTACAAGATCATCCTCCCCTACCAGCCTTGTACTTCTTTTGCCATGAGCGTGATAGTTGGTCAGTGCCTTTGGCAATTAACAAAGAATTTGATGTTCATCAATGTGCTGTGATATGTCAGGCCTTGCTAGCCCAGAACTCCATAAATTATGGGGTTTTTTAGGCTTCATTGTAACCCTCATTCAACCCCTCCTTTCAACCTATGGTCAACCTCATTAAACACCTAAAACCCACTATTCAGCTAAAATATGGTTGAAATCTTCCACTGATCATTGAAGCCATCAATAATGAACAACTACTTTAGCTCTGTTGATGCACCGGGGTTTCTTGGGTATCACCATGGTTGGAGCCCGCGGATTCCCTCAGGGTGGTGCATGTGTGCATGTACATGTGTACATGTGCACGCCGGTGCACATGTGTACATGTGCACATGCATGGGTTTACTCGTATTTCATAAAGAGGAGGATTTTAGGCAATTTAACATCGGACAATATGGAGGGGGGAAAACCATTGGTGATTTTGCATTCTAGAAAATCCAAAGTTTTCCTCCACGGGATCTTTCTTGCCTTTAAATGGTCTTGATGTTTTACCAGCTTTTCTTTCCCAAAGAGACGGAATCAACAAGTGTCATAAAATTCAGACTGTGTTTTATATGGGGGAAGGTTGGAGATACCTGACACATCATGAAGGACTATCAAGCGGGACAAGGTAAGTTTCGATTTGCATGAGGAAAATAACTTTTGGAATTAATCTGATTTTGGAAGTAACATGAAGACAACTCTCAAAATTGGGGTGCTATGATGATGTTGTTCCCAAAAAAGGAGCAATGTAGGAAATCCCTATGTTCAATATTTTATACCTTAGGGTATGCCCAGATTGCACTTCATGAATGCACACAGTTCCAAAAGACTATGACTATGTCACCACTTATTCGGTTTATGTCATTGTTTGTGGAAACATTATTCCACAACAAGAGGGGGGAGGTCAAACATGGTGAGAAGTCAGACGCGTGGGGTGTCGTGTGGATGAACGCAGCTGATCCCAAATGGAAAAACACACCCCGTACTCATGGTCACCAAACCTCCTTATTGAAATAATAAACAATGAGGCATAATCTTCCTTGAGGAATTTCGCCAAAAAAATAGATTAAGAGCCAATCCCATTACATTTTGAATGGAGTCAGGATTAATCATCCGTCACTTGTTCACTCGTGGATTGCTGTATACGGTGGTCCTCTTAAGATGCTCCTTAGAACTTGTCAATGTTTCCCCCTTCTGAAGTACACTACAACTGTGTATGGACACCTGAATATGAAGAAATGTTGGAGTAAAAAAAACAGTTTATGTTATGTCTCTCTTATGGTGTTGTTGGCATGTCATTTCTTCTATCTTATTTTATGCGACATAGTCTGTGACCTACATTATGACTCTGGTAGGATGAATAACAATTTCATCTAATATTCAGTCAATGTTAGGTCTGAATGTATAGCGTCCCTGGGGAACATACCACACATTCTTCTTGAACATATTGAACATTCAAAGTGGGTGGTCATGCTTCACTCTTGCAAGCGCCCTGGATTGTGGGGTACAAGAAAGATAAAGGGGTACTTGCAAGAAACCATTCCATGTACGGTTTGTGTCAGCGAAGGGTTTTTTCAGATGTCCCACCAACGGCAGCCACTCACTTGGGGAGGGGGGAGGAAGGGATAGGCAAAAGTGTACGTGGCAATTGTAAACGCGATCTTTCTAATGTCATATGGTTAGGAAGGCAAAACATTTCATCAATGAACAGGTAACGATGAAGGCTTGGACAAAGCAAGAACAGGTGTGCTTTGCACATGTTCTTGGGTTCTGTTATGCACATCAACGTGACGCGAATGGACAACGTGTATTCTTTGCTCCTCTCTGGACATGGACCAGTTGAAGGAAAAAATATAGAAACACTTTCAGCCGTCCGATGATTAATGTGAACACCGATTAGACATTCTGGTGAATTATCGGAAAAGATCCGATTGGGTCTACAGTGGGAGGAGCTGTATAGCTTGAACCCACAAAAATGCTATGAACGTACGTAGGCATTTATGGCAAACCCAACGGTTCAAATCTATTAACAGTATGGAAGACGATATTTATCGATCTCGAACAAAACATATGCACAATTTCTGAAAGGCGTGTGTGGAGAAACTCTTGACCCACCCCCCCCCCTCCCCCACACACACCCCACTCAAAAGGACCACAATTTCTCTTAAGAGTGCATTTGTGGGTATACTTTCGATGAATAGCCACTGATATCTTTGTCACTGAACACCCAGCGAATGTCGAACCAGCATTTTGGATTAGTGAACATATTTCTCATTGTCACTTCTATGCCAATTTTTTATCTGGTGACAACTGTCCGATGCACTACTACAATCAAGAGGGTGGAGGGAGAGCGACCCCCCCCCCCCTCTAAGAAGAATTTGTACAAGGTGGTTGTGCAAGTGAGTGCACAATGGAAGTATGGCATCAACGACTATGATGTACACTGGTAGAACTACGCAGTTCAGTTGTCAGATTCTGTTTTAATAAAACAACGCGATGATTTAGACGTGATTATTCACATATTAACATATTGGAGATCAATGTCACATGTTGAGTTTTGCACACCCATATACAATTGAATACTACACATTCTGCAAAAGGGTGGATCCACTTGCGACCCCCTCCCTCCGGTAGGTGAGAGTGTGTGAGGTGATTGTTGCCGAGGATGTACACAGGTCAATTGACCCAACATCTACAATTGTGTTCAATGATGGTTCTTGGAAAGTTCTTCGGGATAAATTTCAGCTATTGAAATTACCAAAGCAAGGCTACTCTGACGTTACGCACATTGGGATGAACCTTCTATACAATGCATGAATGCAACATCCAGAAGAGAAGCGAAGGATCTAATCTGTAAGGAGACTACAAAAAAACATTGTCTACTTCTAGTGTAGACTACATGACAATGTCGAATGTCAATGATACATATCGATCGCTGGATGATGAGTGCGGTGGTTGCGATGTCATGGCAGTTTCTAGGCAAATAAGTTGTGATAAAAAACAACAAAAGAATCGATATGTACTTGTTTCCTTGAAATATGAAAGACCAAAGGCTGCCACTAATTGAAGGGTAGCAATTTACAGCTCAATGTACTGGCATGATTGGTAGATAACAGGCAATTTATTTACTAACGGGAGCTGGTAAAACGTCCGATGTCCAAATATGGTTGCAATGTGTAACGAACATTGGCTCATTCGGCACAAATGTGCCATGGGTGAAGTCAAAGTAGTAACCAGCAAGGTATTTTATGGTACAGACAAAATGCCCGATGAATTCCCAACTGTCCACGAAGGAATTCAAGAGAAGGAATATGTTCTAAAATTCAGAAGTGGTACACCTGTTCCAGGTGAACATCAGAAGCATCAACTTTTTATACATTTATACTAAATCAACGATGCCACTCGAATCACGGCAGGTTAAGTGACATTTAGTTATAACTTTAACATCAAAGGAGAGAAAATCCTTTGAAGAAACTTCTTAATGCTTTCAACATGTGGGTGAAACTTCAGAGATGCTTCATTCTCCAAGCTACACATCTTTCTATGTATGTTCCCACATTCAAAGAAACGTCCCAGATGTGCAAATACAAGCATGAAACCCGTACGTTCCTTCGGTTTCATGCAACAATGTGGTGTACACACTTTCTTGCATGCATTAATTTGTTGTCATTGGGACTAAATGTTTTAATGCCCCTTTTTTGCAGTCCACAAACATTCAGGTCCATGACCTCCATCCAAATCACACATGCTTTCCTTTTTTAGTGGTAGCACCCGGTCCTTTGGAGGGTATAATTTCCTTGAACGACCAGGTGCGATCCCTGATATTCTTTTAGTCCATGGAAGACGGCCACTGTTCCCTATAACCACGACCAGGGAGGGGAGAAAAACAGGTGCATTTATTGCACAATAGTGTTCATCTGGTTATGTGAAAAAAAATTAACCTGGACTTTTATTTTACCATGGGGGTTTCAAGGGAAAGTATTTTTAGGCCTGAAAATGTGTAAAACGGTCTTCCTACAACACTACAAAACTTACGAGGATCTGTTTTCTACACCAATGTGGATTTTATCCAAGTTATCTGTGAATTGTGTGAAAATATCATTGCATTATGTTGTATAACCTTGAGCATTTCGTCTCTTCGATTACATTGTACATGTGCTTCCTCCTTTGTTGAATCATTCAATCATTAGACTACCGTGCTGAACCCCATATTCATGCAAAATAATTATCTCATTTTCGCCTTTGTGTTTGGATAAGAGTTGTGCAGTATTTGGGCGAATCATGCTCATAGTTCTTTGAGATGTTCATTTCTTTTCCGGGTTGTAGCACACATTTATTTGGCAACAATCCTTCACAAAATGCAACAGAGGCACTAACTAGTCCAGAAAAGCAAACCAAAGCATTGCGAAGTGGAAGATGCTGCTTGTCCGACATCTAAGGCTCAGGCACCATCACATCCTCTGGTTCCGCCTCCACCTTGTCGGAGAACAGCTCGCTACCAGGTGCAACGGCCTCTTCAGCCGCGCTATCACGGAAGCCGCGGTCCAAGCACCGGTCGAAGCCACAAGCATTCCAAGCATGCTCCACTAAGTCATGGTCATTTTTCAGCCTAAGCCAAGAGCTCAGAACCCATGACAGACCAAGGATTCGCATCTTACCAATGCCTAGCTCTATCTTTCCGTTCTGGCCAGCCTCAAGGCTGGGCCAAACTTCATTTGCATGCCAGTCGTTGTAGCTGATTTCAATGGCCACTTTCAGCGGGCGCTGTAATCCCACGTCAGCGGGCTGCGCCTTTGATGTACAGCCCGCTGGAATGTACAGTACGCGCAGGTACTTGTAGTGAGTCTTCACAAAGTCCTGAAACTCTGGTGAGAGGTGAGGCTGCCATGTTTCCATTAGCAGAATGACTTTCTGCTTGTTCACCTCCTTGCCAAGGCGTTGGCATTCACGCTTGTACCACGGATGAATCGCGTGTGTGATCCAGTCACCTGTGGTGCGAGCGTTGGCCCAATGGTTTGGCGTTTGCGTGATAGAGAATTGGCGCTCTGTGGTTGCACGTTGTGTGTCTGAGTTGTCAGGATGGCAACGGTCAGTCTTTCCCGTGTAAATCAGCTGTAGAGGCAGCATGTCGCCAGCCATGGTGGACGACACGACGGATGTTATCTGCCGCTTATCATCCAGGGCAGAAATGGCGACCTCCTTCGCACCCATGGGTGCGTAGGTGCGATCTCCTGCACATGGGAAAACGAGGCTCTTCAGACATGGGTGATAGTTGGAAAAGAACGACCAGCATGTTGCACGGGAGCAGACCACAAACTTACCATTCGGTACAAGGCTGACTCCGGTGTGGTCACCGTTGACCACGAAGTCAGGCTCAACGTTGTTCGTGAGCATTAGGGCTGGCATGCGCATATGCATCGCCAACACCGCGTCCTCCCATGTTGGTGGACGATTTTGTGCCACTGTGGTGCCACACCGGTATGACCGCCGCATGCGCTTGCGGACAAACCGGCGGATGCATGCACTCAAGAATTTCATGCTGCCACCGTTGGCCAGTAGCTCTTCTGGATGATGCTTTTGGATGATAGCGGTTAGAACTCCGCAAAGGTTTGCTGAGTTTAACACTGTTCCCGCATCACGCATTTGTGAAACAGTTCTGACAATGATCTCCTCAAGTTCAGGGTGCCGCTCTAGGATGCTCTTGTGACCACAAAATCCATGAGTGCGAGGAGCGGTTGGAACTTGAAATTTGAGTTCCTCAAAGTGTGTTAGGAATTGCCGGTACTTTTCAAGCAACGTGCCAGTGCTCAGGTCGTACCAACTTTGAATGGTTGATGCGGACAGTTGATCGTATATGCAGCAGCCGCCAACTTCACGGTACAGTGTTTGGAGGAGCTTGACGGCTTGATGTGCAGCACGGCCAGCCTCCATGGCACTGTGGATGCAGGGCAAGTGGCCGTCTCCGAGCCAATTCACGTACGGTCCGCGCTTGCTTCCACCATCCTCCACGACTTCAGACGGAGCTTCAGCTGGTGGCGCGGGAGCGCCATCCGTAGGCATGGGCGGAGGAGGCAATGTGAGACACGCCTTGCATGTGTTGCGGACAACAGGAGGAGCAGAGGCCTCCTCCACAGCTGCCAGGAAGAGGGCTGCTGCATTCTTTGGCGGACGCCCAATGGGTCGTCTTTTGGGCAGCTTGGACTGCTTCGGGTGGATCGCCTTGTGGCGGTCAAATTGTCGTTGCCGCTCTGCATCAGCCTCTTTGGGGGAGAGGCGCCTCAGGTTGAAATGCAGTACCGTCTTCATGGTGGTCTTTGGTGTGAGGGACGTGAATGAGAAATTCCAGAGGTGCTCCGCCTCCTCTGCCTTTGACTGCGAGCTAGAGGTGCGGCCCGGCAAGCTTGCAACCGGATTGCACCTCCTCACCTGTGAAGACGCCACTCAACCCAAGGGAGAAGCCAGAAGCGAGTCGCATCTATGCTCGCAAAGAGGCTATGATCTGACGGTTCCCTGCGGTCGAAGAAGTTTGAAGTTCGAGCTTCGATGTTCGGCACTTCAAGAAAAGGTGCGGGTCCCGGGACTTGAATGGTCGGCAAATGTAATTTTGATTCTCTCATGTACCAGGATTAGGCGACTGTCCCAAAACCAAATGAGAGGGTGTCTTTGAGTGAAAACAAGTATCATCAGAATTTAGATTTAAAAATGCACGAATGTAAGATTCACTACGGTAATATACTTTGGGTGCCTAACATGTCGATTTCATTGTTAGGTGGTTTAGATTAACCAGTGTTGTCTGCTTTTTTAAAATGACAGAGTACATGTGTGAGGCATGATATTCTAGACACCTCATAAAGGTGGAAACGGTATGGTAAGGGTGCGAGGCATAATTCTTTGGTGCTATCCACCACTCTTAGATTGATCTTGAGTTGAGAGGTATGATATCCTGATCACTCAGAAGCACTTCAGATTTGTTAGCAAAACAACTACCACCGAACATGGAAAAGAAAAAAAAAAAAAAAAAAAACGAATGTCAAATCCACCAATAAAACTACATTCTTCTCCAGCAGAAATCCTTAGGTCCTTCCTCTGAACAAAACTTGGAAACAAATTGGTATTATAGCCTCGATCATAATGTAGGAAGTTGGGGTTTGTGCCATGCCTGGCAGACAATGTTGTTCAATTTTGGAAACGAAGTTGATGCTGCTTCCATGATACCGAAAAGTTGTTGATGAGGAAATTTGAGCAGAGTTTTGCAACATGAAAAAAAAGGCAAAATGGGAAATTGAAAAACCCAAAACGTAAACAAAACAAACAACCACAAGAAGCTGCATTACGGATTCTGATTCTGTTTGTTTCAACAGTCAACCACCAAAATAAACAGCATCTAGGCATGGCCTATGGCTTCGGAGCTGTTGCAAGTTCTAGAAACTCCCGAGTCTCCATTGAACGGTCCTGAATTCATGTGAATATCGATATGAAGAAACAAAACTTTTCTATGCCAAGCCCCCGAAGAGCACAAAGAAGGTGCCTATACTTGCTCAAGGGTTTGTCTTATCATACATTGACGACTTGCTAAACCTTTTAATGTGAATGGTAGCCTGTAAGAAATCCATTTGTTTTCTTGCACCTGGAACTTATACACTTGTAGCTACGTGGCAGGGTTGCTACAGGGTAGAGTGAGAAGTGTCAGGAAGAAATTATGCCTCTCAACTTTTGAGCCGCTCTTTCAGCAAAATTTGCCTAGAGAAATTCCACATCAATAGGAAAGTGTGGAGTTAAAGGATGCGCTTTGTAATCACTGGTTCTTATTGATGAACTCTATCAAATAGACATCAGTTCAATCTCTTTTACAATTCTCTCAGTCCATGGACTACATCCAACCTATATTTCTTCCTAATTGCTAGTCATGAAAATGGTTCATGCCGTCAAGTATAGAGTGATTATTTCAAATCTTGGACAAACATCAGACTTCCAATGATAGGAGCCCGTGCATGATTGGTGGAGATAAGGGTTGTCGAGGAGTTCTCTTGAGTCATTGGTGTGCTGAGTAGGACCTGCTATGAATCTTGAATAATTGATTCGAGAATACCATCCAAACCCATCACCACCTGGAAGAGCGTAGGGTGAAAACCCCGCGTGTAGTAATTTTGGGCCATCATTTGAGTCCTTAATTGGGATATTATGACGATCCAAACGAGCATTTACAAGTCACACCCAAAGTGATATGCAAAAACTCTAAACATTCTCATCAGCTAGATAAACTATGTTTCTTCCTATATGTTAAACATGAGTTTGGCTTGCTACAATTTCCCATTGAAGCAATGCGTCCTTGACATTGATGGTATTAAAAAATAAGAGTTTAAACATTCGGGTTCTCTTTAAGCCTTCTAAAAAATCCTAAAATTTCTTTAATAATTTCTTAGAAGGCACTTGGTCCATATCCTAACACTTGAGAGGTTACTTACCACAGACAACCTCTCAACTTCCGAGTGATCCTTCATCTCCCAGCGTATCTTCAAGGTCCAGTGGCCCTTCAGTTCCTATTACCTGTAGCGTACGAGCCATGTTTAGGAGTAAGAATGGTGTTCGGTTGTGATTTCCTTGTTTTGGGGGCTTGAGAATGATGTCTCGACGAGTCGCGGTCCGAAAAATAATATCGGTCTAGAGTCTAGTTCGACTCGTCTGGATTCGGCCCATAGGCCGGATTTAAGGTAAGACGAGTGCCACGATGGAAGATCCATCGTGTCAATCCTCCTCCTCCCCTCTAGTTGGCTGCTAGGGTCCTATTCTCACGTGGATGTGCCACGTGGAATGATAGGGTTTTAGGTTGCATGTTTACAAAAATGCCCTATGACGCCTACGTCCATTTGTGGCGCAGGTCATCTCAGCCAAAATGGCTGAGGCGACCATTCGCTCCCTCTCCTTTTGACGACTATTTTGAGGGCCTACATTTCAGTTCTACACTTGGGCCAGTGTCACACTACCCCATAGCAACTCCAAGCCACGTTCCGGATTCCCTCTCTTAAAAAAACGACGAGTTGGGGGTCGTCGTTGGGCATCTGCGGTCACACCAGCGTCCGTAGCAACTCGCCTCGGCGGGTGGACAATGACAGAAACTTTCATAAATTTTCTGATGCGAGACTATCAGCGTTGACCCATGTTGTCGAGACACACCACTCGATAGATGCACGAACTCTTGGGCGGAATCAACAAGTTGTTGGAAAGGTGCTACACCCCTTGAGGTGTAGCAACTCCTCGCAACTCTCCACGGTCACGGAATTTTCGGACAAAATATTGTCAGACGATTTGCCACTGACTCAACCCGATTTTCTTCACTTGCACAGTGACATCATCGAAGCGAGCCACATCATTGCATGCATGAAGTCACTCCACTTAGACAATAATGGAAAAACATAATCCAAAAAATGCATGGTAGTTGCTAGCGGACTGTGTCACAGTGATACTGAATGAACTTGGACGCGGAAAAGTGTGCGCCATCGAGTAAATTGAGTAAGTTTGACGCGGTTTGCGACGAACAAGTTGATCCGCCGTACAAACTCAGCTCATCACAACTTCCCGCGGTGAGTTGAGTTCGTTCGGTGTGACACCGGCCTTAGTCGCAAAACAGCCCACGGCTCTTACATTGGCATCAGAGCCAACGCTTTTGCGAGAAAAAAAATGGGTTCCGACTACACTCAAGCCTTGGATCTTTCCGTCAAAGGAGGGCATTAGCCAAGAAATGGTTGGACCGTTCGTCCAAACACCGTCCGACCGGCGGAGCGAGCTCGCTTCCGAGCGCTTATCTTCGACGAGCCGAGAGCTCCAGTGAAAAAAAAAACGTTTTGGCGAATGCACCCCGTCGAGAGAGCCAAGCCGGGGGCTTGTCGGAGCCCACCGGGAGCACGTCGAGGAGGTGGGGAGCGATACTCCCCGCCCTCCGCCATGGGAGTGACGGGAGGCAATGGATAAAATCTCCGTCCCCCCTCCCCCCATTGTTCATGGTAACCAAGGAGGAGGGAGGGGCGTTTCCATCCCTCCCCCCTCTCTTCACGTGGGCCGACGGCCCATGGGGGAGGAAAGGGGGCGTCTCCTCCTTCCCCCTCCCCCCCGTCTTGAGGCCGACGGTCCATTGGGGAGGAGGCGGGGCATTTTCGCCTCCCCACCCGCTCTCACACGGACCGATGGCCCATGGGGGAGGAGAGGGAGGGTCTCGACCTCCTCCCCCTCTCTCAAACGGGCTGACAGCCCATGGGGAAGGAGAGAGGGCGTTCACGTTCCCTTCCCCCTCCCCTTCCAGGTGGGCCAACGGCCTAAGAAAAAGGAGAGGAGACGTATCCCCCTCTCCCCCGCGCTCAGATGGGCCGACAGCCCATGGGGGAAGGGAGGGGGCGTTTCCCCCTCCCCTCCCCATCACGCGGGCCGAATGCCCATGAGGGGAGAGAGGGGGCATTTCCCCCTCCCTCCCCCCTCACGCAGGCCGACTGCCCATGGCGGGAGAGAGGGGACGTTTCCCCATCCCCACCCTCACACGGACCGACGGTGAAAGAGGAAGGAAAGGGAACACCTCCCCCTCCCCCCCCATCAGGTGTGGCCGACTGCCCATGGGGTAGAAGTGGGGCCGTCTCCCCCTCCCCCCCCCCC
>SZWC01002006.1:115384-130441 GCA_023375785.1 Penium margaritaceum | reverse complement strand
CCCCCCCCCCCCCCTCACGAGGGCCGGTAGCCCAAGGAGGAGAGAGGAGGTGACCTTCCCTATCCCCCCCTCTTTCACAGTGGCCAACAGCCCAAGGGGAAGGCAAGGAGGTGGACTACCTCGTCCCCCCCTCACACGGGCCCATGGCCCAAGGAGGAAGGTGAGGAGGAAGTTTCCTCCGTCCTTCTCCAACTAGCGGAGAAGACAGTCCCCGCAGACCTTCTCTAAACAACATAAACTTTGAATGGACTAAAATGCTGAGTGCGCTAGCAGCGCAGCTGGAAGCGAGTCACGCCAGGATCGGAAGGACCGGTTTGAGGTTTATAATACATTTTTCCTCCAAAATAATCTCGATTTTGGACCCAGTTGGTTCAACATAAACCGCATGCCAGTTCCTCCAGTTGGTATCCGTTTTGGACACCGTAAAAACCAGTTTGAAGCCCCGACCGAGCTCCAAATTTTCTTCAAATCTTTAGGTGCCAGTAGCACTAGAGGCGAGGACGGTTTCCTCGATTAAGCCCGGGATTGACTGTGTCGATCATGGGTTTGCCACCATAGAGTGGTAGAAATCTCCAACTGAGCTCTACAAGATTTCTCATTTCATGAAATATTTAAAGAACCTATTTTTTAAACAACAGTCGAGGAAAATTGGTCATTTCCTTACACACCACGTGGTATCGCTTTCAAAGGAACAAGTCGTTCCACGTGATGAAATCGTCAATTGGAATGCAACAGACAAAGAATTTCTCACCGCAATAAATTAAGCACCGATCGTGCATAATTTTGTCTGATTAAACTCAAATTCTGGGGATTTTCATGGAGAGAAGAAAGGAAAAGAATACGCAAAATGTGTGACCGCTAAAAAGCCACGGCATGGCTCAATGTGGGATGTCCATGAACTAAAAAAATGTTTTTACGTGGAACGACCATTGTAGCATATACCAGGCTGGAAAATGACAATGGTGATGTGAATCGAGACGAATTTTTGATCAAAATGAATAAGGAACCGAACGTGCTATGACTACTCAACAACTCATTTACGTATCGAAACACTGCAAAATGTGCGAGCTGAATAAAATGAATGCCGATTGTATGTTTATACGGACACCGGTCACATCATCGACGCAAGTGCCGATTGCACGATGGGCAATAGCACAAGTGCTACTTGCAGGGATTTTCTCGGTGTCAAACACACCACTGAAAAAGTGCGAATTGCACTTTGAACACGGATGCCGAAAGCATCCGTGATGCTTGTGCCAAACACACTGCTCATGGTCTACGGATATATGATCAAAATAAATGCCGAGTACGTATTCACTTGGGTGCCGATTGCACCAAGGATACTCGGTGGGTCATTTGTGCATGGGTTTTGAAGAAAATAATAATGTGAGTTTCGATCATACTCAACACACACACACACACACACACACACACACACACACACACACACATGATGGTGGAAGTCCATGTGTGATGGTCGATTGACAAGTGCTGGTTGCACCCGGAATATGACCAACATGGAACATGCAGTCGTAGAATTCACGTGAGTGCCGAACGCATGACTACCGTCATCGTGAATGCATAACCGATGAGTTCATCGGTTAGATTGTTGACACAAGTGTCAAATGCATCGTTGTAATAAATGATGATTGCACGATTGACAAAAGTTACGGGTTGCACTTTTGTGATGGGTGTCGAATGCACCACTAATACAAGTGTCGAACGCACTATGTCCATGAGCTGTGATTGGACTAGCTATGCTAGTGTTGATGTTACTTCATATATTATAAGATGCCGATTGCAACAATAACATGGGTGCCGACCGCACCCCGTCCTATCAAGTAGCAAGAACTAGCCAACTTTGCCTCGTTATGGTAGCTTGCAATAGACCACCAGAAAAAAGCATTCGATCTATGCGTGGAGTGGTTCTATGGACAAGTGCATCAAGAGTGTTATTTGATGCACCAAAAGCACGCCGATTGACGTTTGCAAGGCATCTCGACAAAGTCGAGGATGGCATACGCTCAAATCATTCTAATGGAGAACCGACAGGCATGGCTAGGAACAATCACAGACGGTTATGGTGAACAGATGTACACCCGAACAGTGTAAAAAAACATAGCGATCTCGGTCGCCACCGACAGTGATGACCATTGGAAGTGAAAACAATACGCCCTGCCGATAGCAGTATGGGAAGGTACTTCCGAAAGAAGTATGAACCAAAATATACCGGATACATCACGTGTTATGAGGAAGATTTCCTCATATTTGGACCATCCTTAAAGGTGGACGAACTTCTCCATAACCATTCATTGAACGTGTTACAAAAGCCCAGTTGGTTGAGTCGAGTTCCAAAGATGCACGGCTTGCATGACCGCATGAGGTCACAGTGCATGACCAAGTGTTGGGGACAAATCTCTTTTTAGTGGGTCAAGGTATGTGATTCATACCATGGTACTTCAACATGAAATTGGGTACATGGAAAGCATAGAAAACGTGCATGACATGTACAAAAACCGTACCCACTAACGGTTGGTGCATTGAACACGGTATTGAGTTATGGATAGGTGGGACAAACGAATGATCACAACGGTTTTGTGACAATTGAACAAGCTCACGATATCTGCTGATGTCTCGGATAAAACTGGTGACACCATTTCACCAAAAAAGTAGTTCGGTGGGCGCAGGACGTGTGCTACAACCGTCGCACAATCCATTGCGCTACAATGTTCAAAGGCAAATGTGATCATCTCATGACTAAGCCCGTGTCATGACTAGGACATGAGATGTGAAATGGACCTGATCTGTTAGCACGCCGATTTCAATCCTTGAGGATTGAAATCGTGCTATTTGTACATAGTGTCTACTAGATACACCACTACCTTTCAGAGGTTCTATGTATCATTAGTCATGACCGATACAAGCATCGGTCCACAATCAAACATGTCAAGGATGACATCCTTAGATAGATTCTCAATGGTGAAACCATTGACACCCTCTCATTCGGTGAGTGATGGATACAAATCAGGGTACCCGACCGGTACCGACGATAAAAAGGTACATGAGTGTACCGACAAGGATACTTGTGAGTGGAGGTTGTAAACACACCAGAGGGGGACAAAGAGGCTACAGTGTGGTGGTCAAAGACTGGAAGATTCACTCTCTTGCGTTTGATAAGATTGACCGAATGTCAAAAGTGAACAAATTTAAAGCCAACACCTTCAGTCTATCATCACTCGGTAAGTGAATATTTCATGGACATTGATAGAAAAAATTACATGAACCGATTTCAATGACATAAATTCATCCACAGTTTGGTGAAAATACATTTCAACATGGACATTTAGAAATGATGTTTCTCATCAGATTCTCTTGATGTTTGGAGAGGCGTCTCAAAGTTGAGGACATCGTGACACGGTACACTATTCGTTTACATCATGCTCTTCAAACATCATATGGATGGATTATAATCATACCAAAGGCATGGCGTAGCACCGGCTATCCAATTTGTTGGAACAAGACCAATCTTTGAAAGAGATCATAGTGATTACGATGTAGTTGAACCACGCTTTGATGACCCATAAGGTAACGGAAAAGCGACCGAACTCCCTTGGCTCTAGAGATGGTTCAATTGAAGTACATTACTGAATGCAAGTATAATATGTTTTAAATGTCACTGCAGTGGTATTCGCAATGGTAGTTGTTTGTCGGATGTCTTAAATGAGGGTAATTCCCTCTACATGTGCCTTGGGTGAGGCATATGGAAAACACTCTGTTGAGTGGAAGTACCGAATGTACACAACAGAAGCCATTGAACAACATTGTTTTTTGTAACTTGGCAAACACAATCCGTGATGGGTCCTCGTATGGAGCCCTAGGATATGATGGCATAACAACTAAATGACTCTAAAATTGGATGTTCCAGGCTCACCGGATGTAATTTGGAGGTTTTCGATCACAATTACATGGAATTAATACATGAAAGATGTTCTTCCAACTTGTACCGTAATGATTGTGATCATAGTACACCCGTTTGGTGCATACCTTATGATGAACACTTTGACCGTGGATAGAATCTATGGTCATTGAGATTGGTTATCTCAGTTCGCCTAGTTCAAAAGTAGTGTGCTTTTGACAGGAGCGTGAGCGGCAGCCTACGGTACCCATTTCAAACAGAAATGATGGGATGATGATTGAGACCAAGATCATCTAGGTCGGAGCATTGTCGTGTCTACTGATGGACTTTGATGGCAATTACGCATGCCAGACGACCAATGCCGCCTCTTCAAAGATGAGTGCAATCTTTGAACGGAAAAACAAGTGTGCTTAGCAACCACGCCTTAGGATATTAGTGCATCCCAACCCTTAGAAAAGTTAGCATGCGAGTTGTATGGGCTTAGAGGAGCTTGGTTGTGTTCAGCCAACCAACCCACGGGTGCTGGAAGAGGTCTTGTAGACCTAAGCGTGGTCATCAACACGTGGTTGCGACCCAAGAGGACTGATGTCCAGATACTGGGTTGCAGGTACTAACAATGTTACAGGGAGGTACCACCTTGGCAACATCCCCTCGGAAGAGATCATGTACGAACAACATGGGAAGTCTTGTATGGACCTGGACAGTTTTCACGAGGACGCACGGTTAATTAGTCGCAGGGACGCTCTTTACAAAGGGAGAGGAGGCATCACCACAATAGTTTGTTGAACGTGTACCACACAAAATGTTTAAAACAAGTCATTCTACGTACTCTCTTCCAAACTAGCAAGACATTATTGAAAATGTACGTCCCAAAAGGCATCGATCATGCCATCGACACACAAGTCTTGATGAGTCTTTGGTGAAGATCTATCAACACTTCTGAAGAACGTACAAGGATTGTACATGTCTCATCTTAGTAAAAGCCAAGGATCACGCGATCAAAACTAGATGTTCTACGCAAATGACCATAATCACGAAAACCACAAGTGTTTGGTTGATTGTGCATAAACGTGACGCAACCATGTTGCAGATGACAAGATTTCACACGTGTGATCTTGTTCGCGCTTCTTGCTGGATGGTTTTGCATTATGAAGTACGCGATGATCAAACCTCTGTCAGCAAAGACGAACTGGGACGGTTCGAAGCAAAGGGGGAGGAATGTAGCGTACGAGCCATCTTAGGATTAAAAATGGTTTTTAACTATGATTCTTGGGTTTTGGAGGCTCGAGACTGATGTCTCGACGAGTCGCAGTCCGGAAAATAACATCGGTCTAGAGTCTAGTTCGCCTCTGGTCCGGATTTGGTCCATAGGCCGGGTTTACGGTAAGATGAGTGTCGCGATGGAAGATCCATCACGTCACTCCTCCTCCCCTCTATTTGGCCGCTGGGGTCCTGTTCCCACATGGATGTGCCACGTGGAACGATAGGGTTTTAGGTTGCATGTTTACAAAAAATCCCTATGACGACTACGTCCATTTGTGGCGTGGTTCGTCTCAGCCAAAATGGCTAAGGCGACCATTTGCTCCCTCTTCTTTTGACGACTTTTATGAGGGTCTGCATTTCGGTTCTACACTTAGTTGCAAAACAACCCACGGTTGTTACATTGGTATCAGAGCCAGTGCTTCCACGAGAAAAAGAGGGGTGTCGACTACACTCGAGCCTTGGATCTTTCCATCGACCGAGGGCATTAGCCGATAAATGGTTGGACCATTCATCCAAACGCCGCCCGACAGGCGAAGCGAGCTCACTTCCAAGCGCTTATCTCCAACAAGCTGAGAGCTCTAGTGAACCCGGTCCCCTTCAAACCTGGTGACCATTCACCTTCCAAGTGACCCTTACGACTAATAAGTGACCCTTCGGCTGGCCAAGTTGGTTATGTAACTACCCAAATAATTACGTGACACCCTGTAACCCCCATGTCATGGGCATCTGGGAAGGCCTTCCAAACCTACTTAAAGTCATCCAGTCCACTCAGTCCATCATGTCTTCGGTTCTATGCACATCATCCCTGTTTATAGGAGTTATAAAATTCATGCATGCCATAAGTCTCTTTGTCCAGATCTCCATGTGTTGCCTCCAGCACTTGGACCCTGTATAGTGTATAGAGTGTTGGAATTTGACAGGGTAGGGGGTTACACATACAATTGACCATGCTTGAAAATTGTCAAGTAAAGTATAACAAGTTGGTGGACCAACTTCCAACTGATTTGTTTCGTGTCACACATCAGAAGAACAGACTAAATTGCACATGAATTAGTGGTGCAAGCTTACACTATGCATACACATATGATTATCAGTCTTACACAGACTATTGAGGATGCCTTCTGCATGCTTTGTAAAAGCATGAGTACACATTCAAACATCACCACAGCAATATGGATGATCCAAGAAATACACGACTCACTATAACATCATAAATAATGATGCATCAAACAGGAGAGTGTCTCCCACGAGTTGGAGAACACCGCCATACACCCCAAAATTAGTAAGGCTTGAGAGGGGGAGTTGAAACCACTTGTGCTAAGCTTCAATGTGGACACCAACTCCCAGTGCACGGTACCAATGTAAATTTGTGTAATGAGCTACTGGAAGAGGACACCTTAATTATTATATGATCTTGTTGGCCTTGTGGTTGTTTACAAAGACAAAACGGTATTACTTTTCTGGTTATGTAAGGAAATACCTATTGACGAAGATGTACATCTGAAGGTGGCCTTCCATTCAAACTATTTGGTAATGTGGCAAAGAGGGTCATAACAGGCAAAAATACCCATTTGATTGTTGGCTAGGATCTAGGAGGCTAATGGCCACACTAAATAATATTCTGGTATCTGAGACTTGATTGTGAATACCGGGGACAAGAATACTATGAAGTTCTGACTTCTGAACCGCAAAATGATCGACCGATTTCCTATATAGAGTATGTCGCCACTTAGCTTCCTCGGTGAGGATGCATGGTGGGTAATCGCCTTGTGATTAAGTTACATCCACGTCCTACCTCTAGCACTTGGTGTGCTGATCGACTTGTACAACTGCAACCCTTACTACTACTATAATGTGTCTGGTATCTAGACTTAGTGTGAAAGTCACCTCTATGTTTAGAACCTCTGTACATACTCTCCCTACGTGATGTATGTATCTTTCATGCATACATATGTATGCATATGTGATTAAACTAACCTGTGTTCATTTGATTATGTGTTCAAGTATGCTTTTCCCTTTGGATATTTCAGCAAAATTCACATGATATCACAACTAGGTCACACGTTGGAAAACAATAATAGACGCAAGGAATGCAAGCACTGTGGGAGAACTACAAGAATTCCAACAACAGTAGAAATTAATCCAATGAGTGGCCAAAAATAGTAGCAGGCAAAATTCTAAACACCTACTATACACAATGTCAAGCAGATGGAACTACTACACTACTATATGATTTCCCCCTCTGAAACAATGCACCATTTTATGATCTTGATCTGTCTTTTGGGTAACTTACTTTCTTGCTTTTAGATTGGAGATTAGCACTTCACTTTTTCCCTGTTTCTTACTTATTCCATTGAGTGTTTTCTTAGTTCCAATGCTTAAGATTTCCTGTGTCACTGCATGTTTGACACTGAGAATCATGTGATTTCCTAGTCTTTGGTGGCCACACGAGTGCACTTTCCGTTTTTCTCGCCACCAGAGAGCCAATGGAGACCGCACTAATATATTAATTGTATTAATTTTGTTACAAGATTCAATGAAAGAGCCAAGTAAACGGAGTTATCATCCTCGAATAATCATATTACAAAGGATCTAAAAACAATACTCCTTTTTTTAAGCTCACACGAACCAACGTTAGAACCTGTTCATAAAGTCACATGTGAGAAGCATACGCGTACATGTAGCATGCGATTATTTACCGTCAACAAGCTGGGGAGAACCAAATTACAACAAGGGAACGCACATAGAAGATGGTTTCTCATCTCATGTAGGAGGGTAGGATTTACATAGATGACTTGATGCAGCAATATGTTGAAACATAAGTACCACACAATCCCACTCCACCCCCAGTAACTCAACTTGTAGTTACTAAATGTATAGTAGTCGACCGATTTGCACCTTTGGAAGGAAAGCACCCCCCTTCCTCCAGCTCCTTACTCTCCAGGCCTGGTCAGCTTGCCAACCACATCCAACATTCTCCAAGTACATGAAACGGACACGTATAAGTTAAACAGTAAAGAATTATCCCAGTGGACATTCAACATCGAAGCAATGACATGCACACACAAGTTGTAGCACTTCGTTAATACCAAATGTAGACATTCAGCTCTAAGAACTCCACTAAACATCCTTCTATACTACAACTTCATGGAATACTTAGTCCTCCCAGAAAGACACAACATTGCACATTAAGCAAGCTCTTCATAGATTCAAACACAACACCAGACATTCCTAACCAACATGACAATACCTCAAGTAATTTTACCAGGGAAATAACTATACCAAGAGATCATACATACTCAAAGAAATCTCTCACATCCATACTTGTCAGTTCTATGGCAATGTCAAACTATAAATCAGTAATACATAACGTATTTGTGACCAGATCACCATCGCGGGATTACCTCTTCTGGAAACCCTTGTTGTCTCCTACATCATGAGCGGCATGAAAACAAGTAGAGAGATATGAAACGCATTCTTTGTTACACTCAACCGCTTCTCCTCGACAAAAAAATCATCTGCACGATGCTCATTCAAGAAGAGTGTGACATGAAGTTTGAACAATACCACGAGGAAGCACTTTCTTTTTATCTTACTACTCGCTTGGAAAATGAATTAAGCAGATGCACGCATGTCAGGCTCATGGGAGAGGAGAAGGTTTCTTGCTCTCTTGCTCTATATCTTCAAGCCTATCTTTGTCATATCTCCATCTTTACAGGCATCGTCTGTCACATTATGTTATATGCAACATGATCTTTCACATATAATGGTGCTTAGGGAGCTTATCCATGCCACCATGGTATTAGAGCAGTAAAGAGACTATGATTTTGCATCCCCATTAGCACACAACAGCACAAGAGACACATGTTCTGAACAAGGCTGGGTTGGATGGGGAGTATTGGCACTGGTTGTTGCACCTATAACGACGACATTAGTTGTGGCAAGTGCAATAGCTGTATTTGGCTGCTACACCTACACAAACAATGGCTTTTCAACCATAGAGTAGTTGCAACCAACTTGGACAATAGCATTAGCAACATCTACAGCCATAGAAATACCATGCAACAATAGAAATTGTGCTAGACACATGTAGCAGAGGCAATAAAAGCATTAGTGGGAGTGGTTTCCTCCATTGCTATCAACTGCGTTTGTAGTAACAATAAATATTACTGCATTGGGCTGGAAAATCAACCTTTATATCCAAGCAAACAATAGTAGCAACAACACTACAATCTGCACAGTTCACAAACTTAACAAACTTAACACTACGTGAGAAGCAACCATAGTAGCATTTCCACCACAACAACAACAATCATGTACTTGGAGCTGTAATAATGAAGCTACTTCACACCTTCCCTCCGGTCTTTGGTCGAAAATTCTGTCACTAGACAGGCTCATTGATCAACCACCTCGTTGATCGATGATCTCGTTGGTCAGCAAAGCTCTCTGGTCAACAAGCCTGCAAATTGATCTTGAGGCTCGCATATACCGTCAAGGAAGAAAAAAAAAAGGGCCTCGGTGCACCAGGATCCACCTACTTGGCAACCATTATATGCAACTCCTTCTTCATGTCCTCCGTCTGTTTTTGTCTTCCTTCTTTTATTTTATAGTTTTTCATTTTATTTTATTTGTTACTCCCTTTCGTTTAGGCATTTCCTTTCTACCTCCCTTTCACACCCCCTTGGTTCAAACCCAAACATCTGAAAATTTTCCCTGTGCCTTAGGAGAGCAAAAATCGTGAGAATCACATCCCAAATGCATAAATCCCATACCTGGCCTTGTACGGGGCTGTTTTCCATGATTTTTGGACACCCCATCCATGTCGTGGTCTCCCACACATTCCTCGTGGGACCCACATGCAGGTTCTCTCTCATCGCCTTGACATTGTTATCCTTGACCTACTGCTCCATCTTGTGGCGTGGGTTTGGTAACTGGACTCAGAGGTCACCAATGTGAACCGGATGGGAGACTTTGGGATCTTCGTTGGGCAGATTGAGAATGGATGACACATGGATTGAGGACAGGCAACATGTCACGTGTTCCTATGTTGTGTTGCTTTACTTTGGTCATGCATCGTCCTCTCTTGCCTTCTGAGATAGTTCACATGTCCTCTCCCGCTCGTGTATCACATGTGCTCTAGATCCTCAATTCAATTGCTATTCATCGCATGCCATTGTCTCGTTTTTTGTTGGTGTCCTTGGGTCTCGTTGGTTCCATTTTGTGTGCACCAGATCTGGCCAGATAGTTCCTGACAAAGGTTTTGATAATGTAGTGCTCATTGGTTCTGCGAGTGATGTGTTCTTGTCCAACATTCTATTTGTTCCGCACTTGATATTAGCTTTGGTTCTCTGGTTGTCATAGCTCAAAGCAATGCACGTGATGGGGACATGCGACTACTGCAGCAAGTGGTAAAGTCAAATGCTCTCATTCATACCTGTGTGGAGTGCCACAGAGCCACCCTCAGTCGAGCTACAATTAACACACCAGTAATTTCTACTCTTCCAAGAGGTAGAAGTCCCACCAACCACAAATGTGTACCCTATGCAACTACGTGGATCAATGTCATGTGCCCAGTCATTTTTAGTGTAGCCGTCAACCACCATAGAGGGTTGTGCTTGACAGCGCAGCCCTACGCGTGCCATGGAGAGCACGTAACACACAAAATGAAGAGCAGTGTGAAGGTGCCTCCGACAATACTGTTGGAAAAATTGGGCATAGAAGTTGGTCGTCAAGGCGCCATCTGCCCAAGTGATGGTGGCAAGTTACATAAGGAACCCTATCCCACCGAGATAATTTGTGATGTCAATTTTCTCCCACATCTATGATGGATTACAAGACTTCTGCAGGGACTGTCCTATTGGAGTCATTAGGGTGGATGTAGTGGAAATGTTTGCCAATGAGGAGGCTAAATGCTCTCCAAGTTGTGAACATAAGAAACTTGATGCACATGAAGGGTACAAATCTGACGATTGCGCTCCAACTCCATGCCTAGAAACACTCGAGCAGGGCCCGAGTCCTTCATCCTGTATGTGGAGTGTAGCAGGGCCTTTGTTGACAAGAAAGTAGTAGGATTGGACAAAGCAATGAGCACGTCGTCAACGTAAACAAGGATGGCTACAAAGGGTTGTGACAGTGCACAAAAAAAGAGTGACGAGTCCACTGTGCTACGACGATAACCACTTCTCCCAAAGGTGGAGGAGATATCCATGCTCCAGCAATGTAGTGACTCCTTGATATTGTACATGGCCTTTCATAATCGCCAGACCTTGCTTGTGCCACCAGTGAATCTTGGTGGTTGTATCATGTAAATCTCCTTGTAAACATGTCCATGCAAGAAAAAAATTGTTAACGTCCACGTGCTTTAGCTCCCATTCATGCCGTGCTACAAGGGTAAAAAGAGTACTTGTACTAGTGTACGGCCTGACCAGAGAAAATGCCTCGTCCAAGCCAACCTTATGAATCTGAGAGAACCCTTTAGCTTTGAGACGTGTCTTACATCAGCCGACTGTGTAATCAGGCTTCAACTTGCGTTGAAGGGCCTGGCATGCATAGAGAACTTTGCACCCCAGTATAAGGTCCACAATCCCAATGGTACTTAACTCCTCCTCCATGGCCCTCTCCCACAGGTTAGCATCAGTTGCCTCTTGAGCCCGCCGAACTATGGCAGGCTGTAGTGGGAGTCTGGAAAGACCACTTGGTGCAAAGCACACGACATAGCCAACAACCGAGGCATTGAGAGCACCATGAAACTTGTGTGAAACAAATGCATAAACCACTAATAATTTGGGATAAACTATACCAACAATGAGGCCAAGTGCATCGAGGCCAGTGGGTCTGGCAATGGGCCTAATATGGGTCCGGAAGGGAGCCCGGTGGGAGGGATTTTCTGCCTGGACAATCTTAAAAAAAAAAAAAAAAATGGGCCTAATATTGGAGGAAAATGTACTAGAGCATGTGCGACACTAAGTGGGCTAAGAGACCGACTGTTGAGGGAGAGAACAAAGCTTCCCTCCACTAATGCATGGCTTTGAGCCGAAAATAGGTGCATGTGGCTTCGGGCATGACACTGGGATATAGAAAGGCTTTGTGGTCTATGGCACGAAACCGGAAGGTGAGCGAAGAGTGGAATGTTTTGGAGCACTGGTAGAGGTAGGGACATGTACCGACTTTGTAGATGGTGCAAAAGACAGAGTGGATAGCGATGGCTCTTGGGAGGAGACCATGAAGGCGCTTGATGGAGAAGACAAAAGAGGGGAATCACTGTCAGTAGAGGTGACCAGTTACATTGATGGCGGTGGTAGACGACTGACAGAGGGAATGGTGTAAAGAAACGGAGGTGATGACCCCCAAATTCAGAGGTTGATACGGACCCACCTCCCCTGAGTCAATGGAGTGAGGAAAGAGAGGAGGGTGTAGCAACACGAGACAAGTCACGCAGTAACACGCTCTCAAAGAACAGTGCATTGTGCGACTCAATGACACGAGGGCGATGAATATACCAATAGCGCCACACCTTGGACATAACGAAACACCTAGAAAGGTACAAAAACAAGCGTGAGGGCTCTGTTCGCCGGTGTGAATGTCCTCAAGAAGCTAGACAATAGCAACACATCCCTAAACGACTGCAACATGCAAGTCCGCACGACAACCAAACCATCATTATTAAGTGATGACAAGACGTGGAAGAGGACTGGCAAAGAGGCAATGTGTGACATGGCCTCAAAAGAAGAGAGGAGAGGTAGATCAAAAGCGTTAAGGAGGATGCAGACAGAACTGACAAGAGTGCAATATTTTTTGTATACAATATTCTGTTGAGATCCGTAAGGCCACATACACACCCCATGTGAGATAAGAAAGCGAGCAATGGGCCCCGTTATTTTGCCACTGTGACCACGGCAAAATGCATGCAAACAACCATAAGGTAGTATAGCTCGAGGGAGCAAAGACTGAAGAATTGAGTAGAAATAACTTTTTTGCCAAAGAGCACACGAAAAAAAGTCATTGGCAAGGCAAAAAATGTAACGCTCGATACCACCCAAAGCGTCATGGCTAAGAGGACCATGGCTCTACTCACCCTTGGAGCCCACATATGCAATCCTCGTGTTTTCTATGGTTGGTGCACACAGGCTATCCACAAGGGGATGCGTATAGTCCTTAGTTTGCATGGGGGAGCATGTAGTTTTTCTCAGTCCCAACTTTGGTTCAACAAACGTTGTCAGATTCAACTCCCACCCAGCAATTGACTCGCACTCATGCGTGGGATGCATGCAACCACCGCATGTAGCTCTTATAGGGGAGTCCGCGATGTTGATGAAACTAATTCAAAAACAAATATCACAGCCAGGGGAAAAGGTGGATTTATAGTTCGCAATAGTGCATCGTGTATTTGGCAAGCTGGCCCACAACAAAACCGGCATTGTCCAACAATTTGCATCCAAGTACTATATCAAATAGCATCCAGGCACACCTTAATATCGCCAAACAGTAAGCACTCTGTCTCAAGTGCAGACGGGAAAGCAACCTTCATGTGATATGGGAGTTTCATATGGTTCAGTGTGCAAAGACCCAATGACTAATCAGGGAATTCTTTGGAAGGTCTCGCTTTCATGATGTTCCACAGCCATGCGACATTCTCTAGACATAGACGACTAGTTTGTGCAAGCCTGAGGCAGGCTGAAATCTTCAGTCCATGTGAAACAAAAAGCCACTGGATGCACCAGCTGCTCTATGGAGCTACACTGAATTGGATGTCGCACGAGTTTGAGGACATTCCCGTCCAAGAGAAGAAGTCCAAACGAGCCCTATTCATTCCTTGTTGGATGGGGTGGTCTCACACCAGTTCGTAGCAACTCCGCCACGTATCCAAATGTATCCACCACTTCTACAACTTCCACGCGGTGGACAGTGAAGATATTGTTGACGAGGTTCTCTCACACCGGACAGCTTAGCAACTGCACCGAGCGAGAGTCGGCAAAACTGCGTTTCTGTGCGGGCCATTTTACGGATCTGGCCATGTTTATTTTTTTCTGTTACGTCTATGACCGTCAAGCCTGATCCTCTTACAAATTCGGCCTACTTTGGAGGTTGACGTACAGATACGGCCAACTTTGCTGCTGTTTGAACCTACTACAATGAAGTGACAAGGGGGTCTTACGTATTTGGCCGTCGTCTCGCTACTCTATTACAAATCCGGCCATTCTTGGAATTCGTGTCAGCATGCTCTGACAGCCTCGAATGTCGCATATGCGATGCCTGACGTGTAAAGATAACATAACTTGCGTGTTCGGGAGGGGGAAGGAGTGGATGGACAGCTTGTTAGTTTGATTGAGGGTGGGTTTGGATGCCGTCACACGGCTGTGTTGTCAATACAACAATAATCGACGGCCTGTGGTACTACGTGAAGAACGTTGTTTTGACGACCCAGCCCTCCCGTCAATCACTGCATTGACCACACAAATGGTGTGGTCACCGGCCCACGTGGTGCAACTAAAGCAGGCCTTCACAATGAGCAACTCGTGACCGTCCACTTTTTCGTGGAAATGCTCATCGACCCCATTCGCTGCAATGCCTTGCATCGTAAGGATTGCCACTGATTTTGCATTAAACATGCAATCCAAAGAAAATTCAAGAACAGAACGGACCTTTAAACTGTACAACTCATCGTTCACTTCCTGTTTGCAACGACACTTGACATATAACATGATGAAACACAAAAATAATTAATATAAAATTTCCCACTCAACATAAAATAGAATACATACATAAACATACATAATAACATTTATGTCCGTGTTATGATACATGTCAATGTACATATACATATACATATACATATACATATACATATACATATACATATACATATACATATACATATA
>SZWC01002006.1:96064-110800 GCA_023375785.1 Penium margaritaceum | reverse complement strand
TATCTATATCTATATCTATATCTATATCTATATCTATATCTATATCTATATCTATATCTATATCTATATCTATATCTATATCTATATCTATATCTATATCTATATCTATATCTATATCTATATGTTTATCTAAATGGATATTTATATCCCTATGTATATCCATAAACATATGTGTTAATGTTTATATAAATATGTACACATCTACATCCATTTCTGTTTATATATATCTACATATAGATATGGAAATATATTCACAAATATATATTTATATGTATCTGTATTTCCATCCATATGTATATATGTCCATATGCATGTCCATATCCATACCAATATTTACATTCATAATTCTGTTTATATCTTTTTATCAATTTCCAATTCGTTACTTTAGTGTAATGTTTCTATTTTAATATTTGTATTCACACTTTTTGGATGTGTATTTATTTCTGGATCAAACCATATATGAAGTCTTTTGTACTGGACTCGCAAACTTCTGATTTTCTGGTATGTTTCCTACCCATACTGGGATGTTTGAAACGGTTGTACCTTTTTCATCGTTTCATTTATTTGCGTCATATCTTGTACGTTTGCTTCTTACGGATTCCCACAGTTGAGATTGTGATATGGTGTCGATGTTGTCCTCCTTTCCTTCCATTTCCGATGATGTTTTTCTTCATTTTACGGAAGGATGCGAAGTCTGGCTGAAGGATCTTGTACCCTATTCAGTGACGTTATGCTTTCTTAAGATTCAGTATTCATGTTTATCAGCTCACAGCGCAATACATAAGATAGACAACTTCGAGTGTAGCAGCCGTCGATATAGATGCGATTAGAACGCGACATCTCCTAGATATCAGATTCGTAAGTCGACATTTGTAATGCATGCGCTTCCAAAACATGTCCATGCCTTCGTCAAGATCTCCTTTCGACAGTCGTTATAGGTGCGGGTCGCAGACACAACATCTCGGATATATATGCCCATGGTTTTATCAGAAGAATTTATGTGAATGAAATTTATTTGATCTTACATTGTGAAGATACTAGTTTCACATGTCTATTACAAACTTCACAATGCAAGGTTTTTGACAAATTTGGATGAATTTTGAATGTTACCTTATGTTATGAAAAATCAGATGACCTTATTATAAGGAGAATTGGATTTATTTACTCTCTTCTATGATAGTGCTTGAATTTCTTCTCTTTCAATTGCATTATGACCCTGTTTGAAGCCGGCTTCACGAATCTAAAGATTTTACCATGACAACGAGTTCCGTGAAACATGACTGGGTGAGGCCAAGGAGTGACATAATTGGAAAAAAAATCAAAAGAATCTTATTGCCAATGGATTGAAGGGGTTAGACCCAACCCAACATACAAGCCGTACGCTTGTGTCCTTGCGTCGGACTGATCATTTCGTATTATTTAGGGTCTATCCGGAAATCTAGGTGGATGTCCGTGATGTTTTTTCTTCCGGGCTGACCGTGCATGTACGTCCGTGGACGTTTGGGGCATACAGTTTGACTAATTCTTGCACTTTGATTGGTGGATACACTAAAAAATGACCGATCCACCAAAAATGCCTAGTACAAATGCGGAAAACTGATTTATTTTCCCAGCAAAGCAATGTTTATAGTGTTACCCTATTGAACCTTTGAATTGAATGATTTAGTTGTTCCATAATTAATTTGACGACATTTTGAGCACTTTGTAATTATTTTGGGGATACTTTTGAAATAGACAAAAATAGGGGGTAGACTCTTAAGTACAATGATCGGGTTTGTTTACTTTTTTACTTCGACGACGACGTCTACTCGATGAGTTTTTTTTGGCTTCTAGTTCAACCTTGAAAGCAACGACCACTCCACCGTTCGAGGTTCTGAACGTTTGAATGCTTGTCGCTCTCGCGTTTGATGTTCAGAGAGCGTCAAACGTGAGGCGAGGAGCACTCGTTGGCCTCGAGAGCCACCAAAGGGGACGTCGAATTGCCTGAACTTTGCCAGGCCAAGAAGAAATGTCAACCGTTGCATCCAAGTTTGAGACAAAAAAATAAAGAAGCCAATTGAGAAATTCACGAAATACTTGAGGTGGACCATTGAAATCGACGAAACAATTTTGTATTTGATTTGGTGGTGCTTTTGAATTTGACAAAAGTCCATTTTGACGAATTTCAACGACTTAAGAAATAGTTTATATCGAAATCAAAGTTCACAGGGGTACTATGTAACCCAAAAAAGCAGAGCCAACCCGCATCAAGGTAAGGAGAAAAAAACACGCAAATGAATGAAAAAGGTCCTCTTCTGTATCTGATCATTATCAGCATAATTTTATTTCAGTCACATTATCTTAAAAACAAAGCACATAGTTTTCTAAGGGAGAACTCGAAACATGAAGTAGACAAGTCCGCAAGCGATCACGAATTTGGTCGATGATGTGGCATCACTATATGGAGGGTGCTATTTATGAGTTCTACTTAATGGGGTGCCACTTTTGCAGGGCACTTTTTTTGCGTTCTATCCTAGATTGGGTCCATGTTTTTGTGTTCGCCTAAAGGGGAAGCCATTTTTGTGTGCTAGCTTGCAAGGGGCACTATTTTGGTGTGCTTTCTATTGGTGGGTGCAATTTTTGTGTGTTACTTTCAAAAGAGCGCTATGTTTGCATTGTTCTCTTAAAGTGCATTTTCTCAACTCGCTCGTGAGCAAGTAGGGAGTTTCTCGTGTAAAGCCTCGAGAGTTTGTCGCGAGTTGCTACAGCTCTGAGGCTGTAGAAACGCCTAGCAACTACAGGAGGAAAACACAATTTTAGCAATGTTTTGAAAAGGGCATGCAAAAACTTCACTTTTTTAATGGAGTGCCCAATAAGGTCACTTTCTTGGAGGAGTACGCAAAAAGGTCGATTTTTTTGGAGGGGCACGCGAAAAGGTCACTATTATGGAGGGGCACACATAAATGTCACTTTTCTATGGGGACACACAAAGAGGTGAAAACGCAAAAGCATCACTTTTTTTAAGGGCGTACAAAAACGTCACTATCTTTGTGCATGCGCCACGTCAGCGCACATTTCATCAAAACCATGTAACAAAATGAGTGTCTATTTCTTTGTTCTCTTTCTTAAAAAACAGAATGCGATGATGTGTAGCGAACTTAAGATCTCCCACATAGTGTTTCTAGGTTGACAAAATGGGACCTTACCTGGGAGTTCCCATTACTTCTCGCTTGCTTCAACTTGCTAACCTCCGCTTGTTGAATTACATTGTATGGGAAACACAAGAATGACACACTTTTGAAAGGACAATAAAAAAGTCACTTTTCTTAAGGACGTACACAAATTTCACCTTTTTGTTAAATATAAAATTATTTTTTTAAAGCATGCGACCATTGGCAAAATAGTAATGAAAAATATTTTTTTATCATTTTGGTGGATTTTACGACCCATCATTCATATTTTGGTGTATCTTTGTGTGAGTTATTAAACGGTTTTTATAATACATGGGTGCCCTAAGCTTGGGGAGATCAATGATGGTGAAATGCATGAAATTCTGTCATATACCATCCTCCTCCTCCTACTCCTCCTCTTCCACCCCACCTCCTCCTCCTCCACCCCTCCCCCTACTCCTCCTCCCCCTACTCCTCCCCCTCCTTCACCCCCTCTAGGAGGAGGGGGTGGAGGAGGAAGAGGAGGGTATATGACAGAATTTCATGCATGTCACCATCATTGAGCTGCGCAAGCTTAGGGCACCCATGCATCATAAAAAACGTTTATGACCTCGCATAAAGATATACTAAAAATGAATGATGGGCTTATAAATATTCCAAAATGACAAAATATATTTTCTAGTTTTATTTTTCCAAATTTCACATTTTTACAAAAAATGACATAATTGTATGTTCATTAGAAAAGTGTTTTTTTTGCACGTCCATAAGAAAAGTGAAGTTTTTGACTACCCCTTTAGAAAGTGTCTCATTTTTGTGTTTCCCACACAATGTAATCCAACAAGCGAAGGTTAGCAAGTTGAAGCAAGCAAGAAGTAGTGGGAGCTCCCAGTTAAGGTCCCATTTTGTCAATCCAGAAACACCATGTGCGAGATCTTTAGTTCACAACACATTTTTGCTTTTTTTTCCTCAAGAGAGAGAATGAAGAAATGGACACTCGTTTTGTTACATGGTTTTGATGAAATGTGTGCTGACGTGGTGCATGCATGAAGATAGTGGAATTTTTGTACGCCCTTCCAAAAGTGACGTTTTTGCGTGTCCCTATAGAAAAGTGACATTTCACCGTGCCCATCCAAAAAAGTGACCTTTTTGCGTGCCCTTCTAGATTAGTGACCTTTTTGCGTGCCTTTCCAAGAAAGTGACCTTATTGGGCACTCCATTAAAAAAGTGATGTTTTTGTGTGCCCTTTTCAAATCATTGTTAAAATTGCATTTTCCTCCAAGTACGGTTCGGCTCGCCTGAGCTTTGTAGGCTTCTGCACGGCCAGCGACGATTATTTTGTTCTCTGCTGAGAGCGCTATCGCTATCGTTGTAAAAAATCCTCTGCTTCGGCTGTCATGCTGGATACCACAAGGTTTCGGGTTTTTCGGGCTTTCAAGTTCTCGCTTTAAGGGTTTAACCAAGGGGCCATTACAAATGATTCTCAAAGTAGCCAGCTGGCGAATGAGCGAAACACAATGCATTGCGGAGAAAAGAACGCATCCTTATGGATTCGTTGTTGCATTCGTCTAAAAGCACGCTACCGCAAATTGAGAAGCTTATCCATGGTCTGAAAACCTAAATTACTGTTCCAATAGAGATTTCGAAGCAATCCCAGAGGGAAAGTCCGGAATCTGGTCCATCGCATCGACGGAACATGCGTTAAAATTCCACTAAAAACTATACTGTCAGTAACAGTGACAATGACAATGCTGCTGTGAAACCTGCTTGGTTTTCACTGGTTTTCAGGTGTTTTCACCACTTCTCGTGGAAACCACCATGCTCAAGCCTGACAGCGACAGCGGCGACAGGGAGCGGTCCGTTTGATTTTGTCCACTTCTGGGTCTCGCTTTCGACTTGCCTGCATTCAGCTGTCTTTTCTCTTATTTAACGTACAGATTTGTTCTTTTGCAAAAGCAATCGCATGTGAGGAGACGTGAGACGACGTTCAGCATGTTCTTCCCGAGTCGCTGTTTGTCTTGACAGCGGCTCTCAGAAGAGAACGAAACAGAGCCAGCTCGAGTTGACCTCGCGTCGCCCTCCTAACCTGGCGAGGGGAGGTTGAGTCGCTACGGTGTGAGACCACCCATTGTGCGAAACCGCCATATGGTGGAATCGGAGAGGCGGCACTTTCGTGCCTGGCGCTCCGTAGAGCCAGAAGACCGAACGTGGCCACACGCAGCCAGGGTCGCCACGGATGCTGGGCTGCATCGCGAGCCCATTCGCGGGAGATAGACGGCTGCGATGCACCACGGTCGGTAAGATACGTCCTGTCTGGGAACCGCCCGCGAGTTGCCATAGTGATGCCGACACCAGATGACGACGCCTACTGCCGCCTCAATTGCGGTCCCGGTTCACCGGGTGGTCTGCCATACAAATGTGCATGCATGACGAAAATTGTCGCAAAAATTCTTCTAGGTGCCGTATGTACTCGAAAGAGGCAGGACATACGGGTGCCGAATCCGGGGTAGGAGCACGCCGGAAAAAGTGCTGAGCCGTTATGTGCTCAATTTTAGCTAACTCGTACAGAATAAACAAATAGTTGAGATTTATTCGCCGGCTAGCAGTCCATCTGGAAATTATTTCGACGTCCAAACGATGGCGTATTTGCATGGTCCTATGACCGTAACCGCTCATGAGGCCCTGAAGTTTCAAAGCATGGAAACCCAGAATGCCTCCTGGATCGTAGTTGTGGTTGGTTTGATCAAGGTTAGGTGCTTGTAAACCACCTCCCTCCGACTATTCTCATTTGCGAATGAGAAAACATTATTTCAACATCTTAACGGATTCGAAAGAAGGATTATGCTCATTAGAAAATTCTCTCTTGAATATGTTTTCCTCGCCGAATCGACTGCGGTCGATACCATATCCGCCATGGGTTCAATTGAGCACGATTCCCTTGCGTCAAACAGTTTACTAGAACGGCTCCGATTTCCGACTACTTGGAGTCTCTACAGAACCTTTTTGTCGAGTAACTGCGACCTGAGCAGTCTTGGCCGAAGTGATTTGTAGGGTGCGTTTGGGTACTGTCCACCTTTCGAGTTACGAGTTTCCCGATCCGTTTGTCGAGTCCAGTTGCGTGAAAATTGGATTGCTATTTCCGGCTGACATCAAATCGGACTCGACTGTCCGGACCATCCAAAATAGACCAGTCAAGCTCTCTTTCTACAAATCGGAATCCGACTCGACTGTCCGGAAGCAAACACCATGCGAAAGGAACTACACACCGGACTTGACTTGCAAGCTGCCACGCCTCTCCATCCCTGTCCATCCCATTCCTGGCTGTCCGCCGTGGCCTGCAATCACTGACGGAAGCTTGCACGCATTGTGGAGAGAGAACCTCGAGTGCTGTGGATCCTGAGCGGGAGTATGTTGCGGCGAAGAGAGGATAGGATAGTGGGGGAGGGAGAAGAGAGATTTTTGATATGTGCAGAAAGAGAGGAGAGAGAGTGGGGGTGGCAGGAGCGACTCCGGTTGCACTACCTTGAAGCGACTCGCAGGTCAACGCGCGGCGCAGCCGAGTAATGTGGGGTTCCGATATCGACTAAATAGTTTTGTGTCAATTCCCGAAGGCGCGAAATCGAGGCCGGTAAAGCTGGCGAGCTTGTGCGGAAGTGGCCGTCTGCCTCGCGAGAAGACCGTCAAGAATGCGACTTGCTTGCGAGTTCCGCGACCATTTCCCCTCCAATTTCCGATAGACATATTAGTCTATCGGCCTCGCGACTCGAGGAATCGATAAATTATGTTAAGCTAATTGACTACACTACACGACTGGAGAAAAGTGACGACTAATTAGTCTATAATTTAAGACGTTTAACAAAATTTCAGCCAGGAGTAGTGGGTGTCCGCGATTTCTTCATCGACGGTCGTCGGAGTTCCGATAGTTTGAGTGTTTGAAGTTCGAGCTTTCAAACTTGACACGTGACGTGGGCCGGGCGGCTCGCCCGTCCGTCGAGTCGCAGGGCTGACTTCCTGCTTGTCGGTGTGCATGTACAGGCACATACTACAGGTTGTTCACGCTGCACTTGTCGCTTTCAACACTTTCACCAACATGGCGTTTCGCAACTACCGTTGTGGTTCCTCGAGTGCCAACGCCTACGTGCCATTAACTGCCTCCGTCGCCATGTCAGATCCCGTAGTCCACCACGCACGTACGTCTCTACACATGTCCCCATGATGCAGCTTTGCAACCTTGGTCGTGAGGTGAACGAGGCCATGAGACAGCGGGCCCGCCTGGGTCCGTACGCGGTCGCTCCACCCATTGTGGCGACCGATGATTTTAACCGGACCCCATTGGTTGGAAGCGAGGGGCATTCTCAACGCGGACACGTGCCACAACCTCCTCTTGACCCTGAGTTCCATTTACAACCAACGCTCGTCGCGAAGCCTGCTCCTGACGTGGCCGTAGGCGACTCCGGTGACACAGTCAGTGAAGCACCGAGTGTCAACGTTTCGATGTTGCAAGCCCCGTCGACGAGCCACGCTACTACAATGACAACCAACAGGCTCGACAAGGGCTACTGGACTCACGAGAAAGACACCGCGCTCATGGCACAAGCGGTGTAGTACGCGACCGAGTTCCACGAGACCCGTGGGTGGCAGACAAAAATGCACGGCGTCATCGCGCCGAAACTCAAAGAAGCCCTCGGCATCACAGCTCCATGGACGGAGCAGGTCCGCTACCGTTGCAACACCATCGCCAAGGTCTGGTGCACGGCGTACGATATTATTGGTAAGAGTGGAATATCTTTTGACTACGTGCGGTGGACAGTCGAAATGGACCCAGAAGTCTGGGTTGAATTGAAGTTGACCAACCTTGCCGCATCAAAGCTCCAAGGTAGAATTCTACCGTGGTTTGATTTGGCCACCCAGCCTTGGGTACATGGTGGGGGGTCAGGTTTTTGGTTCGGAAGAGGTTCGTGCTGTCAGGGAAAAGGACAAGGGGGTCGGGGTGGATGATGATGTTCGGGTGGTACGTTGCAAAGGTTTTGATCGTGATGTGGACAAAGTTGCATCTCTCATCAATTCCACCGCACGACTGGAATGTGTGATACGCGACGATGGTCCAAAAACTCCATGGGCCATGGCTGTAGATGCTGTTAGTAACGACAACAGCATGAGTGACGACGACAAGCTGGAGTTTCTCGATGTGCTGTAGAAGGACGAGAAGATGTGCACATTGTACGTTTACTCTAAGCGTGGTTTGCGTGCACATGTGCTCAACGTATTGCTTGGTCGCACCCTAGGGCACGGTGATCACGGTGTTGAGGCTTAGGAGGAGGAGGAGGAGGAGGAGGAGAACAGTGATGACGAAGAGGGGGGTGCGGAGAGTTGGGAAAGAGAGAGCGTGAACGTTATGCATGATGCAGGTCCGACTGGGCTGCGAAGGATTTACAGGCGAATGAGGATCTATCCATATAATGTTGTTTTCTTTTCTATGAACAAAGTGTTCTTGATGTTCCGACTATCATGTGCTCTACTTTTATAAAGAGATAATTAATTGAACATAATCACGTGGAACCTTAAGAATCATTACTTATGAGTACAAGTATATGCAGCCCACATTGCAACTGCTATTTCCCGTCTACGACACCTAATGAAAACGTCTCCATGGCGGCTACCAGTAGGTCTCACATGAGTTGCAAAAGTTTGAGACACATTTGTCTGTCGCTATGTCCAACATGGAAATGTCACCTCTTTCCTCGCCTATATCATGTTATGCATCACAAAACATGCTAGCACAAGTCGACCCTGAAAGTCGACGTCGTACGATGGCATACTTTGTAAAATCCTGAAACAAGCTTTCAGAACCCCGAACGCCCGTTCGATGCACGATCGTGCGGATGCGTGGCGTAAGTTAAATAGCTCGTCTGTAGAATTTGGTTGACGGTCGCTAGCACCAAACTCTTATAAATGATACCGAATGACTCGGAATGGTGGCATTAGTCCAAAACCTTCCGGAAAAGCAGCATCGGCAAGCATGAACTTGTTCGATGGTAAACGGAAGCCACAACGAAGTGCGTCTGTAAACATTCTTGCGTCATGCACCGATCCCTCCCATCTGACGGACAAGAAAGTGAAACGTAGGTTTGGATTAGACGCAGCGAGAATGTTCTGTGTTACTTGCAAATGCCTGTTGATGTACGCCGTCCATCGGATCCGGGTGACAACCACTGGGACATGGGTGCCATCGATGGCTCCGACACAATCGTCGAAGAAAAGCAAGTTGTCCTGACACCCATCCCATGCAACAAAAGGCTCATTTCCAACATGGTACTTTCGAATAACTGTCGGAGCCAATTCCAACATCGCCGACACCACCTCTCGTAGTGTACGGTTAATAGTAGCTGCCCCACGCTGAAATCTCTCCATCAATTGCCTCGTCGACATGCCATGGCAGATGCACATGAAGAAAATCATGAGCTTCTCCTCTACATGTAGCTGAGTGCTTCGGAGTGATGCAAGGGTAGTCAAGTTGGCGAGGATGCCTTGCCATGTGGGAACAGTCATGCGCGCCATGTTATACAAGCACCAAGGATGTCCGCGGCGCAGTTCGTTCAGCCAGTGATGACCGTTGAAGTAACCATCATGCATGCGAAGACGGGTGAGGCGATAGAAAATGCGAAGGATGAGGGATGAGATGAGATTGCGAAGGAGTTCAAGAAGGCACGCGTGTATCTCTCTGACGTGACGAACGAGAGCACGGCATGGCAAAGCTCGGCAGCGAAGATTATCCATGGCGTCGAATGGACTGAAACGTGATAGGTGAGTACACATGTACCTGAAAAAAATCACCTTTTGTACGTCGCGCGCGCCACGGACACAGCCTACACGTGTCACACGTGAGAAGCACAGGTCCGGTTCAACTCTTATTTTTTGCAATTCCAACGAAAAATTAGTCTAACATCGTACACTAATTAGTCGTTAAGCACGCCAAACTCACATAAACTAAATAGTCGGACTAATTAGTCTATACCGTTCCCGCGCGCGGTAGACTTATTAGTCTAAGCGCGCTTCTGTCAAGTTTGAACTATAAACTAAGAAGGTCGATTTCCAAACCCCACATTATCTAGCGACACATTTCTAGGGCGGGTTCCGAGATGAACTGAATAGGTATGCGGTATGGCCTTTTTGGCGGGTGCAAAGGTTACGAGCGCTCGCAGGCATGGCCAGTTACATCGCGACCGGCCGGCAGGTATGCGAGGGCTTTGCGATGGGGGGAAACTATTCCCTCTGAGTTAGCCCCTGACTTTGGAGTTATATCCCGAGCGGCTCGAGTTTCTACCTTTGAAGGTCTAACTAATCGACTAAAAGCGACGGACCGCGTATGATGTAGAACAAAAAAGTTAGGGTTTTAAGCAAGTTTAAAAGAATTCTCATTGTCCTCTATTCTACAGCTAATAGCGGACGATGGTCACATGCCTGATTTACCTGATTATTCAAGAAACTCTGTATTCAAACTTTCAAACTCTTGTCTCAAACCAAAGGGCGACGCTTGTCGCTTATGTGCGTCTCGACCGGAGCCGCGGTTTGGCCTAAGTACTTACACACGCAGGGCACTGGTCTTCTGCATTCCACCTGTCTCCTGTCATCAGTCGCCATGGACCGTCCTCGCTCTCAGCACACGTGCACGTCGTCAACCGCTAGCTTTCCATGGGCCGCCCACGCAGCCATGTCGTCACCGGTCCAAGGTACTACTCCAGCGTCTACTTACGTGCCTCTGTCAACACGCATGATCCGGCAGCGTAATATGCAGCGTGAGAACAATGAAGCCGCTCGTCAGCGCATGAGGCGCGGCCCATTCGGCACCGCTACCATCGTTGTTCAGCCCGCTGACACCTTTATCTGAAACCCGCTGGTTGGAACCCACGCGTCGGCGCCCGACACCTTCCGCCACGTGCCAACACCTCTGCTTTGTCATGAGGTATGTCTTGACGCGGAAGCTGCCCGCGAGCATGCCGTCAATCGGGCTATTGTCGGCCAACTTGTTCCGGAAGTGCTGGGCGACAATACAGGTGACAGCGCGAGCCAAGCCTGCAACCATGGCGGGAATGCACCAGTGCAATCTACCACACCGTCCAATAGCATGGCGTCTACCGAACTCGTGGGCGGGCTGGCGAAGAACTGGTGGACATCAGAAAAGGACGTTGCATTGTTAACGCTAGTGGTGGAGTACGCAGCAGAATTTCATGGTGTCCGTGGGTGGCAGACGCGTATGCACGGCGTTCTTGCAAAGTCGTTCTCGGACAAGATGAAGTGCGAGGAGTGTCTAACGACGGAGCAGATTGGTCACCGTTGCAACAATTTGGCAAAAACATTGCGTTTAGCCTTTGACATTGTCGGTAAGAGTGGTAACCAGTTGGACTGCATCCGATGGACCATTGAGCTAGAACCTATAGCATGGGAATATCTGAAGCATTGGAACCCGAAAGCTGCTAAACTGAAAGGCAAAAATTTGGTATGGTTCGATTTAGCAACGAAGCTATGGATTCGCGCCAAAGCAGTGGGTGTCAATGCATTTATTTCAGAAGAGGCGAGGACCGTCGGTGAGAAGATGAAGGGTCACGATGAGGTTGGTGGTGCGGATGACGTGCGTGTGGTGCGTCGCAAAGTGTTAGACCGTCAGATTGACAAAGTCTTAGCTGTTGTTAAGAGTGCTGTCCATCTGGATTGCATCATCAAAGATGACGGACCCAAAACACCATGGTCCATGGTGGTGCAAGATGTCAACAACGACAACAACATGACCGAGGATTTGAAGCTGGAACTCCTCAAAGTGTTGCAGCGCGACGACAAGCTGTGCGTGCTGTACGTGTACTCAAAGGGTGCACATTGCTCTCGAGTTCTTAATATAATTCTTGATCGTGAGATTGGGCCAAATGAGCATGCAGTAGATGAGGCACATGAGGACGATGGTGAGGAGTATGGTGGTGAAGAGGAGGATGAGGAGGAGGAGTACGAGGATTTTGAGGCAAAAGCAGAAGTAACAGTGGTCAAGGACCCCCGTGTCCATATTGTGAACATTGTTGGTGCGGGTCTAGCTGCTGATGAGGAATTAGATGAGGATGAGGAATGATTTGTAATGTTTGTAAGTTTTGCTTTATTTATTCTGTTTCTTTATGCATCTACTTCTAATTTTGAAAAAAATGAATCAATTTAATCACAAGCCGAAACAAATGCTTCCCACATGTTTGTTGCAATCGTATGTATACGTGCTCTTGTAATTGCATCTCCATGTTGCCTACCTGCTAGTCGTACTCGACGAGGTATTGGCTCATCGGCCGGCCTAATCTCATTAACCCATCCTGGAAAGAAAACATCCTTTCTATCATGTATGAGGTTGTGCATCACAAAGCACGAAAGCACGAGACGACTTTGGACGTCGATGTCGTAGCAAGGCAGCCCTTGCAAAATTTGAAACCGAGCTTTTAAAACGCCGAAGGTCCGCTCGATGCAGGATCGTGCGCTTGCATGTCTCATGTTGAACAACTCTTGGGCATTTTGTGGACGTAGGTTGCCCGGTCCGAACTCCTGGAGGTGGTAACGAACTCCGCGATAGGGTGACATCAAACCGAACCCTTCTGGAAAGGCTGCATCTGCTAGAACAAAAGAATCCTATGGCACTCGGAAACCTCGGCGCAATGCGTTAGTAAACATTCTGGCATCGTGCACTAAACCTTCTCAACCAACAGTGAAAAATGTAAGACGTAAATCAGGATTGCATGTAGCTAAAACATTTTGTGTAACATGCGCATGACGATTAATGTATGCTGTTCGACGAACACTGTTGACAATCATCGACAGATGGGTGCCATCGATCGCACCAACGCAGTCTGCAAACCACTGTTGATAATCCCCGTGTCCAACCCTTGCGGCAAATGGTGGATCTCCATGTCGTGGACGACGAATCACAGACGGCGCGATGGTGAGTAGGGCGTCCACCACTTGGCGTATGCTCTGATGAATTGTGGCAGCACCTCTTTGAAATCGCTCCATGAGTTGTCGCACCGACATTGCGTGACAAACACATTGCAACCATATCAGAAGTTTCTCATCGGTCGACAATTGAGTGTGACGTAGCGTTGACTGGGTAGTGAGATTGTGGAGAACCGCATGCCATGCCGGAATTCTCATGCGTGCCATGTTGAACAGCCGCAATGGATGTCCGCACCGTAATTCCGTGACCCACTAAGGACTGCAAAGTGCGCCATCATGCATGCGTCGACGAGTGAGGGGAGAAACCAGGCGTAGCACGAGGGAAGTAATGAGCTCCTGGATGAGACCAAACACCCGAGCGTGAATATCTTTGACTTGGCGGATGAGGACACGGCGTGCAGCTGCCTGTCGACGAACACATTCCATTCTTGCTGGCGAATAACTGGTGCATACGAACACGCTCTTCGTAGAAATACGGGTTGCGTGTTCGTGCCGACATGCACATCGACGCGGTGCAATTGTACTCGACGTTAGAATGTTTCAAATGCAACCGTTGCGCATCGACGAGGCGACACGGCCAGCCGGTCCTACGTGGGGCACGTGACAGTGAGGGTTCCTGGTTCGACCCTCGCCGGTTACAACATGCATACCACAAAAAGTTCAACGGTCGCCTTCGAGTCAACAATCGGCGCGAAAAAGAGGGTTAACAGAAAGTGGCAGTTCTTGCCACAAAAAGGTAGACAAATTTTCGCGCTGGCGGCTGCCTTTAAAGTTAGGCCGCCAAGTTATCGATATCTACCGCATCCCCCGAAATGTTCATTTCGGAACCCGCCCCTAGTCGGCTTCTCGCATCAGCACTCAACCAACTACCCAGGACCAGTGCACCGACCAGCTCACTGGCACTGCGCAAGAAACCACGATCGCCCTCCCAACCCCAACCTTTGCGCCGACATGTTGCTTCGCGCCGCTGCTGGCCCTGTCTACTGTTTCCATTGCATTGCATGCGACACTCCTTCCGTCGAGCTGCGGTGAGAAGCCGGCGCGACGCAAACAACTATTTACATGTTCCTCGTTCCGCATGTGTTCACAGCTTCTCACACGACGCGCGCCTGTAAGCGTCGGTAGGCCCGTCTGACCACCGCACCGCCGCATGTGCCGCGCGCTTCGTTCCAACTCCCTTCCGATTCCACTGTCCGTAGCCGATCGCGATGCAAGTACCAGCGCTAACATACATTTAAACCCAAGGGCTGGGCGTTGCGAACTCGGCCTGAGACATAACAGCAGCAGTGTTGCGCTATCACTACGGTTCGCCCGACTCCGATCGGCCGTCATCATCGTCCGCACCAGCAATGGCGCCGCGGGATGCAGCGAATGAAAGTGTCGCAACAGTGGCATCTCCTTCGGCGGCGGAAAAGGCGGTAGCTTCAGGACCAGCGGCACTAGGAGAGGCAGGCTCGTCATCGCAGCCTCTTGCCGCACCCGCACGGGCAGCACCACGTGCAGCGCAAGTCGCTCTAGGTACCAAACGCAGCGCAGCACTGTACGCAGTGCCAAACGGCAGGGTAGGGGAGGCTATCTGAAGGGGAGGGCGGGTGGGGATTGGGGGGGGGGGGGG